>JBAIZL010000394.1:8897500-9077500 GCA_036971475.1 Prosapia bicincta
TCATTCAAAAATAATAAATAATTAATGACTGACTTTGTTTAATAATTTCTGGTTGAGAAATTATTTATATTTTTCTACAAGTTAAATATTGATAAATATTTTTTCCCAGTTTATTTAACTACTGGTTGTAACAAACTTTACTGAATTTCCTTAGATAGTATGAATGAATTTATTTTATAACTATGCCTAATCTTCTTTCTATCTTTTTCCATATACTTTACTATTTCTCTTATTTGCAAACATTTGAACATTTTTACATAACCATTTTTATAACTAAATAATTTTGTAATTTTCAATTTAATTTTCAAGGAAATGAAGCCATTATTTATAATTTTACACATTTAAAGCATTTCTTTGAATCTTTGAACGTATTTCAAAAGTAAATTTAATTTTATTATTAAATTTGTATAGAAATCATGACTTGCCCAATTCTCGCACATTCCAAGATACGTCCCAAGGTCCAAGGAGATGACTTTACGCTTCCAGACTGGTAGTTCTTCTCGTCTGGAATTTGGTTCATCCAGAAAGCAGGAACGGACAAATTCGGCGAAGCCAGTTTCTTGACAAATGAAAATTTAACCGTGATTTTTCATATTTCGATGTCTAGTTTTCACTAGACATAAATTAAGACATACTATAAATTTTCCCGCACTCCGCGTCCTCGAGTTTATGCTCTAGAAATCCATTTTGGTAATTTTGCTAATTTAACAGAAAACTATGACCTTTCTGGTCAGTGGCCTAAATACGAGAGAGCGCATAAACACCCAGCAACAGTTATCGTCTCTATTCCCCCACTCTCGATTTGCTTGTCTGACTTGGATTTTGCCGTTTTTTCTTGTCTTAACTGTTTATTTTAAATATTGTAGAAACCTGATTTTTTCGTAGCACACAAAACACTCCCGAAGTCATGATTTTTGTACAATTACAATTTATTTTAGCATTATGCACTTAATGATCAATATTCATGGCTTCAAAATTTATTTAAATTATATTTTATAAATTGAGATATTTTAATTTTTTATTGAATTGAAACGAGACATTTTTTAACCCGTTTCAGTGTGTGTGTGTGTGTGTGTGTGTGTGTGTGTGTGTGTGTGTGTGTGTGCGCGCGCGTGCGTGTGTGTGTGTGTGTGTGTGTTACTCAAAAAATTACTTGACCCATTGAGCTGAAATTTTATATAGACATTCATAGGGTCTAAATAAAATACTTTTATTTAAAGGTTCCGTCAGGACACCGCCTCATGTGTCTTAAAAACTCCCTTAACAGTCGATTTTCTAAACTCCATTTATACTTAACTTGACTTAACCAGCGGATAATCACCTGTAACATTCATCTTTCGAGGCTAGTTATAAGTAAGTCTACAAATGTTGTGATACATTGTTTTTCCTTCCCTTAATCAGTAAGTTTATAGTTTGATATATTTATTGGGAACTGATCTATACTATTTTATACAAACCTAATGGTATTTGTCTGTGTTTGTATTACTCAATCACGTAAAAAATACTGGACCCATTGAGATGAAATTTTATATTTATTTTCAGTTCCTACGTGTTTGATTTTTGTTTTAACATAAATAATTATACCGGGAGACGAGGAACGTTATCAGAGACAAAAACAAAATTATGAAAATTCTAGCTCACGCCCTAAAAGTTTACAATTTTGGAAAAATGTAATTCTCTGCAAACGTGGTGATACTAGTGCTGGTAAAATACACATTGCCCACCCCCATTACAATGCATATAAAATTAATCAAAAACATGTCCTGAAGTTATATTGACAATTATTGTTTGTTATTGTCACGAAAGGTTAGTTTTATATACCTACGAAGTATTCAGTCAGGATAGATTTGGTTGTAATTTTATACGTTTAACCAAATGTACACAAGTAGGGCTAGAATAGAGATCCCGAGACGAAGTATTACTCCGCGAAAGTAGACGTCTAATTAGATAATGTTGTATAAAATTACATCCAAATATCCTGACTAGACACTTTACAGGTATAATTTAATATAGGTAAATAGTATTGTATACAATTACAACCAAATCTATTGCAAGTGGATACTTTATAGGTAGGCGTATGGCTAAAAAAATGTTTACGTAACACGGCGCATCGATAATACGCAGACGTAGTATTTCTTATTACTCCACAATGAATTTTTTTTTCTCAAATTTAATTTGATAATACTTTTTTTTAATTTCCTGAACCAGAGTTATTTAGACAATATTTTTTCATATCCCTGATGACTTTCTGCGTTGCCCGGTATAACCTTTTCCCCTATCGAACACGTGGGAACGGGAAATAAATATCGGATATTTTACATGGACATTCTTAGGCTCCCTGGTTTTCACCTAGCATATTTTTATTAAGATATTCTGTCAGAGCACAGCCCCACTGGGCTTGGGAACTCCCTTAATGCTAGATTTATAAACTATAATTTCATATATTTATTAGGATTTAATTTCAGTAAATTAAATTCAACCCAAATACAAATACAAATTAAATCAATACAAATATTCGTCTACCCCGTACGAAGGACGGGTACTCTGCTAGTGAGATATAATTTTTTTTAAAATTAAATTTGATACATTGACATTTTAGAAAAATAAAATTCGTCTGCTAATATGTAAAAAGATAGTACAAGAAATTAGTAGAAAAATTAATTTTTAATGTTCTCCTATTTATATTGATATTGAAAAATGGTTAAATGTTTTTCAAAACTCTCTATCTAAAAATTATAGTCCTGACTGACTGATGATCAACGCAGAACCGAAACTAAAAACAAATACAGACTTAAAATTTAGAGGAAACCTTCGTTATACTACGTAGTGCGCGGCAAGAAAGGATTTAGCAAAGTTTTAATTCTAAGGGATAGAAATCACAAAAAGTCGGGTAGAGATCTACCATACGAAATGCACAGAGTTCCTAATCTACCTGACTCTATAATGTAAGCCGTTCATCCGATCGACATGAAAGTTTGGGAAGTTCCTCAACATCCTGGAAAGGATCTCGCATATTGGTAGACCGATTGGGGGCTTCTAAGTCAATATTTTTCAAAACACAAAAATGCGACCCCCTACTTTTCTTACTGAGCTTTCACTTTATTAAATTAAGACTCATCCATGTGGATACAACTAATAATCAATAGATAGTGGTAGTCACGCTATGACGTAAGGGAAAATATAATTTCATACAACAATACGTTATGTGTGTTTGGGGTAGTCTGCATAGCAACTGTTTTAACGCACAAGTTATATTAGGTACTTTATTTACTGTACAAATAATTTAAATCCAAAAATTAATAGGGGCTTGTACCTCGTGTTTAAAATGGAGTAAAAAGTATTAAACAGTTATTCATGGCTCGTCTACAGTTTTATAGATAATTGTTACCACTTGGAGAGAAAAACGTGGTATATTAGAGAGAAATTTAATTTAATTTACTATTTTCTATTTTTTAATCTTATGTTCGAGTGAAAATTTTTAATTGATTTTGTATATATTGATTAGACTCTGACATCAACTCACACACACACACACACGCGCGCGCACGCGCGCACGTGTATATATATATATATATATGTGTGTGTGTGTGTGTATGTGTGTGTATCGTATATATATATATATATATATATATATATATATATATATATATATATATATATATATATATATATAAACCATTTTATCGTATTTTTAAATAAATAAAACCTCTAAACCACAAATAACATTTTATTTAAACCTTATGTACATTTCGATTGCCCAGCAATCATCTTCAGAGGCATTTAAAAACTATTGTATTTTTTAAATACCTCTGAAGATGATTGCTGGGCAATCGAAATGTACATAAGTTTTAAATAAAATGTTATTTGTGGTTTAGAGGTTTTATTTATTTAAAAATAAATATTACGCCACAGTTGCTTCATATAGTTATCATTTTATCGTAAATTACCATTTCAATTCCTGAAGCTGGCAATGTCTGAAAATCTACATATTACCTTCTATTACCTATAATAGTTAACATTCTAAAGTCCTATAGCCCTGAGATCTAAACTAAAGTAGTAAACTAATTTTAAAATTATTTTTCATTTACATGAGTTAAAACAATACAATGGCAGTTCCTTCTCTATTACATATTGTAAAAGTGTGAGAAACCTTTGGTGATAGGGGTGGTATTTATGGTGGTGGAGGTCGTGTGCACACGCTAACACAAGTTCTGCTGTTACATATGTGTACGGCAGATGCAATATTGTTTAAATAAACCCAAAGTGAGTGAATGTTGCATTCTCATCCAGTCCTGACCTGTTCTGTGAAATTGCAAGTCTGTAATTCGACAATCAAATTTAATTTCTTCAAACAATCTTGCTGATAAAGAGAGGTAAATTAGGGTATTGCCACGTTTTTATTAGTTCGGTTTCCGTCATATCTGTCTATCTGTAGGTCCGGGGGAATTTTGTAATCGAGTTTAAACTAAATTCCCGGTGAGCTAGAGACCTGAAATTGTAAACATAAGTCAGGGATAAATGACAATGCAATATTCACTCGGTTTCTTGTCTCTAGATTAGTTTAAACAATAGTTGTTTAAACGAATAGAATGTGGGCGATGGGTTAGGAACTTTTTAAAATATATGTCAAAACTGAATAGTAAAAGAACTGAATATTAACAATGTGTCAGACAGACAGACATGACGGAAACCTAAGTTATGTGGTAGTATTACGTAAAATTCTATTGAATTGAAAACGTCTTCTATTTATAAGTTAGTAAATATATTAATGTATAAATAAATGTTATAAATATGTGTGTATGTGATTCGTATTATTTTTAGTACTGTACATTTTGCCCAAAAGCCACAAATGTTGAGAGAATAGAGAAAGTCTGAATATCAGTGACTATCGTACCTAATCCCAGAGCTCTGTACTTACATTACAAGGATAAAACAGAGTTACTTTTGTTTGATTTAATTAGCTCTGGAATATTATTAATTAGAAAAGTCTTCCATTTGGATCAACATATTTTGTTATAAATAATTGTTCTAGCAATCCCTGAATACATATTTTGTGGTATATTGAACAGTACTCCGATTTTACTTTTTTGTTGAGTTTTTTCGTAAAATGTTTCATTTGCTTTACCTTATTACATAACCTTTAAATCTTTTAAAATGTGTTACCATGTTAAGATTTTCACACACACAAATTGCTGTGTCATAGGAATCCTAACGTCATCCATTGTGAGTTTAAGGCATGGCTATGTAGAAGAGTTAATGTAGAGAGGGTTACAGAAATGAGCAGCATCATATATCTCCCTTAGATGGAAGAGATAATGATAATCATAGGCAAGGTGGTATCCCTAGAGGATACTGCCAGTTGTAGAAAATTGAAGCCTGCTCTGCCATATATATATATATATATTCACACGCTAGCGTTAATTTGATTGGTTATGGTTCATTTAACAGGTTTTTAACACGGTTAACACCCCTAAATCTCAAATTATTCTAAAAATTCTCTTTTGTTCTAGGAAACATTTCTACTTCTTATTGATTTTTAAGTATAATTTTCAAATAGAAACTGTTCTTTTGTTCCCAAAATAATAGTGATCTTGTGTTCTTAACCCTTGTTTCTGTAGTACAAATTAAATTACAATGTCATTGAATGACAAATTTTACATTTATATTTCACAGTTTATTGATAGTTATATCACACGAGGTTAGTTATTTAGTTTTCCCATGCGAATATTTTATTTATCATTTTATAAAGTGATAGTTACTATTTCTGTAATACTAATCTTTGTATTTTATGTGATTTGACTAAATGATCTTGCTAATACCGTAGATGGATTTATGTGATACCATCAGCTGCTTATAAGCATAATTGTTTGAGTATAAGTATACTTGAGAGTATGAAACTGGTTTTATATAAAGAAAATCTAACTGAATATGCATTTGTGCAGATGAAATAACTTGCATCAATGCAGATGGTTTCTGTTTTCAGTAAAGGTATTATCCCTACATAACTAACTAATTATTAATTTTAATTGGATGCATAGAAAGTAGTTATATTTGAACCTAATAAAATGAAAATTTGCTAAACACGGAAGAAAGTGTGATTTTTGTGATGCTGAAATATAAATATATAAGTATCTCACAAACATATACATAACACGGAAAAATTTAAATACCTAAATTGCGATAAATTTGAGTAAGCGTGTAGCCTATACGGTGAGAGTGCAGGCGCAGGCCATGAATGATTCGATACTTGAAAGTAGTACTCTAGAGCAGGGGTCTCCAACCTACAACCCACATCCGGCCCGCGAACAGATTTTTTCGGACCGCGGAAAGCTAGCATACTGAAAACAAAATTATTTGGTAATATATTTCCTTTGAAGCACTTATACCATTAAATATGAGTACAGTACTCGTCTCTCACTTGCCACTCCTTTTCTCTATAGGCTAAGTGAAAACTAGCTGTAAACAAGTAAAGATCAACCATTGAGCGATAGTAAGTGGTCAGCACAGATTGTAAGTATAAGGGCAAAGAGCTCGGCGCTGTTGTACTTACCCCTACTGTAATTGAGGCAGGACCAAAATAGCCTCGTCTCATCAACGCATCCTTCCATGACTCATCATTGCTTTGTTTGCTTTCTAAATATTCCTAAATTCTCTTGTCAGTGGCTTTCCAGCGTCAATTACAATCAGAACTAGTGCGACTATAGGTTGATGTTTCGCGAAGTGTATAGTGATCGTGGACAGTAACTTATTTTTTTGTTTTATTTCTCATAACAATGTGTTATTGTAAAAAAAGAAAAGTTGAGCTTGAGAGCCCTGCTTTTAATAAAAGGTGGATCCATGGCTATTTTATGATCGACAACAATAACAAGGCTTTATGTCTTATTTGCAACGAGATTGCCGCTGTTTTGAAAGAGTTTAATGTTCATAGAAATGTCCATTACGAAACAAAACAAAAAAACAAGCATCCAATTTAATAGGCAAACTACGAGAGGACAAAATTGCTTCTTTGAAAAATTCGCTTTTAATTCAGAAACAAATTTTTACCAAGCAATATCAACTAAGCTATACTGTTGTAAAAGCCAGTTTCAAAGTCAGCCATATTCTGGCTAAAGCTGGTAAACTTTTTGCCGACGGCCAGTTTTGGTGAGTGTGGATGAAATCTGCCCTGGTAAACGTTCACTGTTCAATGCTATTAGTTTGTCGGCGAATTCAGTAGCGCTCCGTACGGAAGTTTTTGAAAATAACGTTGTTTATCAGCTGAAAGACGAATGCAAGGACTTTTAATGGTTCTCAATCGCTCTTGAAGAATCAACTGATATCACTGACTAGGCTCAAGTTCTTTTATTTGTTCGTGGCCTGAACAGTGATTTTAAAATCACAGAAGAGTTGGCTGACGTTCACTCTATGGAGAGTAGTGTGACGGGAGACAAATTCTACGCAAAAATAAGTGAAACCATTTCTAATTTTTGCCTCGATTTCAAACGCATAAACTGATTGTGGGAAAAATATGTCTGGTACAAAAACTGGAGTAGTTGAAAACATTTGCACTTCTTTTAAAACAGCTGGGGGTGTTCAACCCCCAATATATCACTGCATTATCCATCAACAAGCATTGTGTGGTAAACACATTGATGTAGCTGAAGTAATGAATGTAGTTGTAAAAACAGTTAACCTCATTAGATCAAGTTCCCTCAAACACCGCCAGTTCAAACATTTTCTTGCTGAAATTGACAGCGCTTATTAAGATGTTCCCTACCACTGTGAAGCTCGCTGGTTGAGCAGAGGCAAAGTATTTCAGCGATTTTTCGAACTTCGTGAAGTGGTTGAAATTTTCATGACTGAACCGCGTCGTCCTGTACCTAAACTTTCTGACAGTGTGTTTGTATGGAAATTGGCCTTTCTTGTTGACCTCACGGCATATATTAACTTTTCGATCTTTAAACTGCAAGGCGAAAACTCTTCAGTTTGTGAATTATAGTGGCATGCCAAATCTTTAAGAAAAAAACTCATACTTTTCGAGAACCATCTAGGATCTATGAACTTCAACCTTGTTAAGAACTTAGTGCACTAAGCATTGCCACCTTCCCCAAGGATTACGTTTTAGAAATCATGTCTAAGCTACGTCAATATTTTGAGAACCGCTTCGAAGACTTTCACCGTGTAGGAGAAGATATTCAGATGTTTCAAAACCCATTTAAGTGTGACATTGACAAAGTGCCTGCAGAAATGCAGCTTGAAATCATCGAGGTAACAACCAATGATTAACTCAAGACTGATTTCCAGGAATGCTACAAAGAAGGTAACCTACTTTCATTTTACAGTTCTCTCCCAGTAAAAGACTTTAAAACATTAAAAACCATGCTCGAGTTATATTTTCTCTTTTTGGGTATACCTACAAGTGTGAGCAGACATTTTCAAAAATGAAGCTTGTTAAATCTAAATACAGATCTTCCTTGTCAGATGATCATTTGAAATCAACCCTAAGGATCGGAAATACAAGGTTTGGTCCTTAATGGACTGAAATTTTAAGTGGCAAACAAATGCATTTGTCTCACTAAAAAATAATTGTTCTTTTCTTTACACATGTTGTAAACTCATGTATTGTCCAATTTTCTTTAAAATTCAATAAAGTACATTTTGTAGTAAATTGAAAAGATTGGTTTTGTGATCATGCTGTGTTTCCAATTAATCTACTTGAATACTCCTACAGAAGGATTATTATTTTATAGCAAATATAATTATTAGTTTGGTCGCAGTTTTACTTACAATCACGTAAAGAATTTTAGTTAGCCACCAACAAAGATATATAAGGAAATATAGCAACTTCAAAAACTAAGCAAGAAAATCTCAAAAACCACCACTGAAGTCTTGATTAGAAAAAACGTCGTGGGTATATTGGGGGGAGGGGGTTAGACTTTCTGCCCTGAAATATTGCCGGCCCGCCATTCCTCCAAAGGTTTTCAATGTGGCCCTTCAGTAAAAAAAGGTTGTAAAACTATAATAAAAATAATTTGTTATCTGTGTTTTTAAATATGTCTTTATAACTCAGTAAAGCTATAAGCCAAACAGTTTAAGAAAAAACGAACAAATAAAACAACCTAATTGTTTACAAGGTAGGAGAGAAATTATATTTTGGATTATTGTTTTATCAAACGATAAATCATGACCTACAAACTGTTTGATTTGCTCAATTGTTTTATATTATTTGAAAATTTAGAATACAGTGTATATTGTTTTTTTTAAATATTTATGGCCATAGTGAGGTGTATTACGATAGACCAATATCAGTTTATATGTCCTTGGATAAACTTTAAGATCGAGACAATGGTTTTAAAAATTGTTAATTCTTTTCATGCAGGTTGTAAACAAATAAAAATATTTTTATTATTCTTTTCATATTTTAAATTTAAGAAATCTATATCCTAATTTATTTAAAGACAAAACAAACCCCTCTTGCAATGTATTTGTAAGAATTCACATTTTCTAATCTAATTTATATACTTGCAAAAACACACTTGAAAGGCATTAAGTTAGAAAATACTCAAATTATAATTTAATATTCAAACTTTTAGGCAAAACTAATTTAAAAATAATCGATAATATCTATACTAATATATAAAAATCTACTGGTGTGTGTGTGTGTGTGTATGTGTGTGTGTGTGTGTGTGTGTGTGTGTGTGTGTGTGTGTGTGTGTGTGTGTGTGTGTGTGTGTGTGTGTGTGTGTGTCTGTGTGTGTGTGTCTGTGTGTGTGTGTGTGTGTGTGTGTCTGTGTGTGTGTGTGTGTGTGTGTGTGTGTGTGTGTGTGTGTGTGTGTGTGTGTGTGTGTGTGTGTGTGAGTGTGTGTGTGTGTGTGTGTGTGTGTGTGTGTGTGTGTGTGTGTGAGTGTGTGTGTGTGTGTGTGTGTGTGTGTGTGTGTGTGTGTGTGTGTGTGTGTGTGTGTGTGTGTGTGTGTGTGTGTGTGTGTGTGTTACTCAATCACGAAAAGATTATTTCACCCATTGAGCTGAAATTAGGCATGGACATTCTTAGGATCCCTGGTTAACACTAAGTCCTATTTTTGTTTAGAAATTCCGTCAGGGCACCGCCCCACGGGCCATGAAATGCTTTTAACACTCAATTTTCTATACAATTTAATACTTAACTTGACTTAATTAGCTGATAATCACCTGTAATAGTTGCGTTTAAACACATTTAAACAGGTCATAGTAATTGTGTGTGATTGTTATTCATCTCTCAAAGTTAGTTATATTCCTACTTTACAAATGTTATGTTACAAGCAGAATGTTTTCCTTCCCTTAGTTTTAAAGACAATAACCAGTAAGCTCATAGTTTGATACTTTTATTGGGAACTAATCTATACTATTATATACAAATCAAATAATGTCTGTCTGTGTGTGTATAATTCTATCACATAAAAACTACTGGACCCATTGAGCTGAAAGTTGGTATTTTTTCTCGTTCCTACGTGTTCGATTTTAGCGAAAAGATTTACACTGGGCGATGCAGAAAGCCATCAGAGATACGAGAAAATTTTTAAAAACTCTCCCACGCGCCCCAAAAATTTACTATTTTTGAAAATTGTAATCCCCCCTCTAAACGTGGAGCTAATAGTGCTGGTAAAAATGCACATTCCCCACCCCCAATACAATGCATATAAAATGAATAAAAACATGTCCCGAAGCTATATTAATAATTATTGTTTATTATTACGATGGAAGGTTACTTTTATATACCTATGAAGTATCCAGTCAGGATAGATTTGGTTGAAATTTTATTTATTTAACCAAATATAGGGCTAGAATAGAGATCATGTGACGAAGTATTACACCGCGGAAGTAGACGTTTAATTAGGTAATGTTGTATAAAATTACATCCAAATATCCTGACTGGACACTTTACAGGTATATTCTAATATAGGTAAATAGTATTGTATACAATTACAACCAAATCTATCGTAACTGGAGACTTTATAGGTAGGCGTATGTCTAAAGAAATGTATGCATAGTACGGCGCGCCGTTGATACGCGGACGTAATACTTCTTATTACTCCAAAATGAATTTTTTACCCAAATTTAATTTGATAAAAGTTTTTATTTAATTTCCTGAAAGATAGTTATTTAGACATTATTTTTTCATATCCGTGATGACTTTTTGCGTCGCCCGGTGTAATTTTTCCCCTATCGAACACTTGGAAACGGGACATAAATACCTGATATTTTACATGGACATTCTTAGGGTCCCTGGTTTTCACATAGGCCTATTTTTATTTAGAAATTCCGTCAGGGCACCGAGCCAGTGTCCTTGGGAACTCCCTTAACGGTGGGTTTATAAACTATAGTTTTATATATTTATTGGGATTTAATTTCAGTAAATTAAATGCAACCCAAATACAAATACAAATTAAATCAATACAAATATTTGCAACACCTTACGAAGGACGGGTACTCTGCTAGTACCCAATAAACCATACTATGAACTGACAGTTTAAAAGAAATCACAGTTAAAAGATTTATCTATATGATACGGAAATTAGAAATCACTTAGGGTTATGTTAGACGTTTACCAATACTAAGAGGATAAACAATAAAAATATCAAAACCTATCCAAAATCAATGTCGGGATGTAAGGTCTTGTTCATAAAGAGGACAGAAACTATTAGCAAAGGAGTGATTTAGTCCTAAACAATGTTCTTATAGAAACCATTATGCTGACTTTAGGCTTTGATAGAAATATCGTTCTATTACTAACTTTGTAACTAACTAAAATGCAATGAACCCGCAAGAAAGAGAGAGAGAGAGAGAGAGAGAGAGAGAGTATGTTTTAATAACTGCAGCTAATTGTATTAATATTTAGTTTTTTTATCAGTTACTTCAGACTTATTTCAGAGTAACTGAGATCGTTATATTTAGTAAACATACTTCTATGTACCTACAAAGTGAGACATTGAAATATTGAGGGCTTTGCAGCTTAATATTTATACATATTAACTCAACTGTTGCATATAAAAGCGCACCATTACATCACGTCTCTATTGATGAGCGGAATCATTTTGCTTTGAGAAATAAATCTTAGTCTGTACTAATTTCTTTTTAATTAGATTTCCCTTTTTTAAAATATTACATTTATTATTTTTAGCAAACAGCGTTTTACTTCATAGCGGTAAGTCAACCATAACAACAAATATTATTTAATTCCAGAATATATTTCAGGTAGACAATAAACAAAATTGGGTTTTAAAGATATTTTAAGCTATCGGTATTTTTAGTTAACCCCTCCTGACATATCATTATTTTGAAAAAACATTTGTTGTAAACACATTCGCGGTTTCACTTATTCGCGGCTAGTTAAATTACGTGATATCCCGCTAATAGTATCGTGCATTTGGAAAAAAGCAAGAACGACACTAAAGTTATTGTGGGGTTACTTGTAGGGTTACTTGTAGGGTTAATTGTAGGGTTACTTGTAGGGTACTTGTAGGGTTACTTGTAGGGTTAATTGTAGGGTTACTTGTAGGGTTACTTGTAGGGTACTTGTAGGGTTACTTGTAGGGTTACTTGTAGGGTTACTTGTAGGGTACTTGTAGGGTTACTTGTAGGGTTACTTGTAGGGTACTTGTAGGGTTACTTGTAGGGTTACTTGTAGGGTTAATTGTAGGGTTACTTGTAGGGTTACTTGTAGGGTACTTGTAGGGTTACTTGTAGGGTTACTTGTAGGGTACTTGTAGGGTTACTTGTAGGGTTACTTGAAGGGTTACTTGTATGGTACTTGTAGGGTTACTTGTAGGGTACTTGTAGGGTTACTTGTAGGGTTACTTGTATGGTACTTGTAGGGTTACTTGTAGGGTACTTGTAGGTTACTTGTAGGGTTACTTGTAGGGTACTTGTAGGGTTACTTGTAGGGTTACTTGTAGGGTTACTTGTATGGTACTTGTAGGGTTACTTGTAGGGTATTTGTAGGTTGCTTGTAGGGTTACTTGTAGGGTACTTGTAGGGTTACTTGTAGGGTTACTTGTAGGGTTACTTGTAGGGTACTTGTAGGGTACTTGTAGGGTTACTTGTAGGATAATGTTTTCTCTTCTTATTTATTTTGTACAGCACTGAAGTTATTTATCACAAAGAAATCTGATTGTTCTCCAAACAACCTTTACATTGTACACTACTAAGCCCACGTACTAACCAACAGATAGGCGTTCGTACAGGTAGGCTGTATGTTTAGAGAAACCGTCAGCTGGAAGAAGCCTTATCGCCGTCCCATATAAATACGAGTAGATTGTTGGGCACCTGAGCACAACTACCCCTAACTCGACCTGTACGTAACCTAGGACTATAGGGGTAGTTTTGGATGATGCTGAAGGTCGTCGCGGCCTTGACCGTAGCCTTAGGGGTGGTTTCGACCACGTTTAGATGGGTAGGGGGTAGTTTTTCGAAAATATTTAATTCCAACCCACCGACCTAAGCTAGCCAAAATGGATCCAACCTAACCTAACCCACGTATGGGGGGTGACCTCAGCTACGTTCAGGACCATCTCCGGGGGTAGCTCCGGGGGTGGAATGGGGGGTGGGGGGAAGTTTTCGAAAAAATTTTGGAAAAACGTGTCTTGACCGATAGGGTGAGTCTAGAGTGTATTATCGCTACGGCTGGGGGTAGTTTCACATAGGGGTTGTTTTAAAATAAAATATGAAAATGCCAAAAATCGATCGGTTGGATCAACAGACAGTACGGGATATGTCTAGAGTCCTTTTTGGACCGTTGCGGGGGCGGGTTCACCTGGGGGTAGTTTTTAAATAAAATATGAAATCGCCAAAAAACGATCGGTTGGATCAAATGACACTACGGGATATGTCTAGAGTCCAGTACGGGCTGCTGCGGGTTCACCTGTTTTCAGATTGTCAAAATTGATCGGTGACCTGGTAAAATCCAGCTTGAGGTAACACCGCCTAGGAGCGGGTAGAGCCAACATGGAGTACGGTCTCGGTTAAAGCCATCTCGAGGCCGGCTCCTAGGTAAAGTCACCCTGGAGTAGTGCTCGAGGTAAAGCCGGCCAGGCCTTAGGTATAGCCATCCCGAAGCCAGCCTTTAGGTAAAGTCATCCAGGTGTCAGACCTTCGGTAAAGTCACCCCGAGGTAAAGCCACCCAGGACATAGGTGTAGTCTATACGGGGCAGGGCCTCAGGTAAAGACATCCCGAAGCCAGCCTTTAGGTAAAGTAACCCTGGAATACGCGTAAAACAAATACGCATGCAAGCCTACATACATACTATGCTAGGCCAACATACATGGGCCTATTATGTCTGTAAATCACAGGCAAAACCCCTTATGACCTGAGCTATTTTCACCTCTTCTATCAGGTTGATCCTGGCAACCGTATAATATGGGAGGTACTATATGGTACATCTACCAACGTATAACCAATCAAGCCCACGTAAAGATTTAATATATTTGACGACGTATCCGCGTTCGAGCGACTCTATGCAGGTATTAGGCCCACCCTAACTAGAGTGTTTTACCCCTAAATGATATGGCTGATGCGGGGCAAGGGTTATGATTGTCAAACTCAAAATTTGTCTATGCTACTAAATTAATACACAGTGCGACAAAGCCTTATCGTGTGAGGGAATACGCTTGACCGTGTGCTGGACATGTACAGACTTGCAGAGATAACGCATTATCTTAAATCCGCAACGACGGCTGGTGACCACTATAGCAGGCATAAAACCCGCACAGCTGTGTCGTTGTGAATCTAGGCGCGTGTTTATGTTTTGATTACTGTATCAATTTATTATGTAATATCGTCATACCAAGGCATACATATATAATCAGAAATCAGTGTAAATAATCAAATAGCCTCAATGGATATATCCTATAGCTGTAAATGTATCTAGATATAAAGGTATATATGGAGAAACACTAATAATGAGGCCTATCACAAAACGTGAATAAATATATGTTATAAAACGATCCTAAAACGATGCTAAGCCAACACGCAAGCTATCATACATAGGCGTATACACCACGTTAAGCCTACATACATGATAGTACACATAATGTGTTAAACAAACATGCGTGTAAACCTGCATACATACTATGCCAAGCCGACTTACATGAATCCCTAAATGCGCCTACTATGTCGGTAAACCACCGGCCAAAGCCTATATGATCTGAGCCTGACACACATTTACACCTCGTCTATCAGGTAGAACCTGGCAACCGTATAATACGGGAAGTACTATATGGTATAGCTAACAATGCATAACCTATCACGCCCATGACGGTCAACAAATATTACAATATAATTTAAAAAAGTTACGCAACCTATATACATACAATGCTAACCAATATAGGCATATATACTATGTTAAACCAGCATGCAATATACTCTAAATAGCCATATATACGCTGTTAAACCAATATGGGTTATCTGGCCTTCACCAGCCTTAGCCTATTTGAACTTAGCATATGTTGGTCGGTTAAACTTAGCGTAAGACAGTTGTTTAGTTGAAACGTTGGTTATTTGATCTAGCCTGCACAGGCCATAGCCCGTTTGAACACGGTATCAACATAGCCGCCATCTTGTTCTCCGCCCTGGATGACGTCATATTCGATCCTAAGTTGTGCATCGGATACTATGTGTTACCCCTAGTCAAGCCGTTCATCGGATACTATGTGATACGCATTAGCCTAGCTATGCAACAGGTACTATGTGTTATCCATTAGCTAAGCTACGCATCGGATACTGTGTGTTAACCATAGTCAAACTAACCATTAGTTATCCACTAGCCTAGCTATGCTTTGGATACCATGTGTTAACCATTAGTCAATCTATACCTCGGATACTATGTGCTAGCCCTAGTCGGCTATGCATCGGGTACTATGTGTTAATCATTAGACTAGCTATGCAACAGGTACTATTTAATAACCATTAGCCAGACTATGCAATGATTATTATGTGTTAGTTTGTAATCAACCTACTCTACGAATACTATGAGATAAACCTTAGTCAATCTACTCATCGGATACTGTTTGTTAAACCCTAGTCAGCCCGGGCATCGGATATTTTGTGTTAACTTGTAGTCAATCTATGCATCGGATATTATGTGTTAGTTTGTAATCAACCTACTCATGTGATAATCATAGTCAAGCTATGCTTTGGATACTGTTTGTTAAACCATACTCAAGCTATGCATTGGGTACTACATGATGAACATTAGCCTGGCTATGCACTGGAGATTATGTGTTGGGCTATAGTCAAGCTACTTATCGGATACTATATGTTAACCCATAGTTAAAAATAACCATTAGCCCAGCTATGCATCGGATACTTTATGTTGGTCATTAGCCAAGCTATGCATTGGATGTGTTACCCATTAGTCAGGCTACACATCGGATATCCCATAGCCAGGCTCAGCATCGGCTACTATGTGCTAACCATTAGCGAGGCTATGCACCGGATATTATGTGTTGGGGCATACTATGTGTTAATGATTAGCCAAGCTATGTATCAGGTATTATGTGGTAATTTGTGGGCAGCTTGTAGGATAGTGTGTGTGATAACCATTAGCTAAACTATGCACTGGATATAATGTGTTATACTTTGTAGGCCCATGTCTTCTTAGCATAATATCTATGCAGGCTTACACACATATATGTTTAACACATTATGTAGGCCTAACATAGTATGATAGCATGCATGTTGGCTTAGCATAGTATTTATGTAGGTTTACACGCATATTTATTTAACACACTGCAATCACGTATGCAGGCCTAACATAGTATATAAGCCTATGTAGGATAGCATCCATGTTGGTTAGCATAGTATTTATGTGGGTTTACACGCATATCTGTTTAGCACAGTATGTAGGCTTAGCATATTATTTATGTAGGTTTACAAGCATATTTGTTTAACACACTATATAAGCTATCATTCATCCTGGCTTAACATAGGCCTATGTGGGTAACGGGGATATTTGCCTAATACAGGATGTATATAGGTTAACCTGCATATTGGTATAACAGCGTATATGTGGCTATTTAGAGTATATTGCATGCTGGTTTAACATAGTATATATGCCTATATTGGTTAGCATTGTATGTATATAGGTTGCGTAACTTTTTTAAATTATATTGTAATATTTGTTGACCGTCATGGGCGTGATAGGTTATGCATTGTTAGCTATACCATATAGTACTTCCCGTATTATACGGTTGCCAGGTTCTACCTGATAGACGAGGTGTAAATGTGTGTCAGGCTCAGATAATATAGGCTTTGGCCGGTGGTTTACCGACATAGTAGGCGCATTTAGGGATTCATGTAAGTCGGCTTGGCATAGTATGTATGCAGGTTTACACGCATGTTTGTTTAACACATTATGTGTACTATCATGTATGTAGGCTTAACGTGGTGTATACGCCTATGTATGATAGCATGCGTGTTGGCTTAGCATCGTTTTAGGATCGTTTTATAACATATATTTATTCACGTTTTGTGATAGGCCTCATTATTAGTGTTTCTCCATATATACCTTTATATCTAGATACATTTACAGCTATAGGATATATCCATTGAGGCTATTTGATTATTTACACTGATTTCTGATTATATATGTATGCCTTGGTATGACGATATTACATAATAAATTGATACAGTAATCAAAACATAAACACGCGCCTAGATTCACAACGACACAGCTGTGCGGGTTTTATGCCTGCTATAGTGGTCACCAGCCGTCGTTGCGGATTTAAGATAATGCGTTATCTCTGCAAGTCTGTACATGTCCAGCACACGGTCAAGCGTATTCCCTCACACGATAAGGCTTTGTCGCACTGTGTATTAATTTAGTAGCATAGACAAATTTTGAGTTTGACAATCATAACCCTTGCCCCGCATCAGCCATATCATTTAGGGGTAGAACACTCTAGTTAGGGTGGGCCTAATACCTGCATAGAGTCGCTCGAACGCGGATACGTCGTCAAATATATTAAATCTTTACGTGGGCTTGATTGGTTATGCATTGTTAGCTATACCATATAGTACTTCCCATATTATACGGTTGTCAGGATCAACCTGATAGAGGAGGTAAAAATAGCTCAGATCATAAGGGGTTTGGCCAGTGGTTTACAGACATGGTAGGCCCATGTATATTGGCCTAGCATAGTATGTATGCAGGTTTACATGGATATTTGTTTAACACATTATGTGGGCTATCATATATATATATATTGGCTTAACATGGTATATAAGCCTTCACGTCTTACAGCGACCGTTTGTGTAGACCTACCGGGCCCCTGCAATGTGATAGGTCGATTCCCCGCATAGACTGTTGTCTAATTGAACTCGGTGTATAATTGTTGGTCGATTAAAATTAGCGTTTAGTTGGATCGTTGGTCATTTGATCTAACCTATCATTTTTTGATGCAGACCTACCCCTCACTTAAAGCCCTGCTCTAGTTTGAATTTACCTCGGGCCTTTCTCCAAGGTGCCTTTACTTAAAGCCTGAATCTAGTGCGAATTTACCTCGGGCTTTTCTCCAAGGTGGCTCTAACTAAGGGCCAGGCTTTACCTAAGTCCATACTCGAAGGAGGCTATACCTAAGGCCTAGCTCCTGGGTGACTCCAGTATGACTTTACCTATGGCCCTATTCCAGGGTAGCTTTACCTAGGAATTGTTGGAGGTATTTGTCTTAGTCGAGAGTCTAAAATAGATATAGCGATCATCCTAGACCCAGGGCTGACTCCAAAGAGGCTTTACCTCGGGCCTGGCTCCTAGGTATATCCTGATTCCAGGGTTACTTTACCCAGGTTGGCTTTACCTGAGGCCTTGCTCCGTGTTAGCTTTACCTAAGGCCTAGCTGCTGGGTGGCTAGGCTTGGATTGGCTTTAACCGAGACCGTGCTCCATATTGACTCTACCTGCTCCTTGGCGGGTTTAACTAATGCCTGGTTCCCAGGTGGATTTTACCTAGGACAACGACCATTTTTGGCAATCTGAAAACAGGTGATCCCCCCCCACACAGCCTACCATAATGGACTTTATACATATCCCGTACTGTCTGTTGATCCATCCGATCGATTTTCGGCAATTTCATATATTATTTGATAACCACCCCCCACTTCATGCCAGATTCCGGGTTACTTTACCTATAGGCTGGCTTTACCTGAGGCCTTGCTCCGTGTTAGCTTTACGTAAGGCCTAGCTGCTGGGTGGCTAGGCTCGGATTGGCTTTAACCCGAGACCATCCTCCGTGTTAGCTTTACCCGCTCCTAGGCGGTGTTACCTCAAGCGCGGGTTCGGGAGTGACTTTTACCTAGGACACCGATCATTTTTGGCAATCTGAAAACAGGTGACCCCGCCCCCACAACGGTCCATAATAGACTTTAACCATACCATATACAGTTATTTGATCCAACCGATCGATTTTCGGCAATTTCGTATTTTATTTAAAAACTACCCCTAGGTGAAACCACCCCCGCATCGGTCCATAATGGACTCTACACGTATCCCGTACTGTCTGTTGATCCAACCGATCGATTTTCGGCAATTTCATATTTTTTTTAAAAACTACCCCTAGGTGAAACTACCCCCAACCGTAGCGATAATGCACTCTAGACTCGCCCCATCAGGCAAGAAACGTTTTTTCCAAAATTTTTTCGAAAACTACCCCCCACCCCCAATCCACCCCGGAGCTACCCCCGGAGATGGTCCTGAACGTAGCTGAGGTCAGCCCCAACACTTAGGTTAGGTTAGGTTGGATCCATTTTGGCTAGCTTAGGTCTGTGGGTTAGAAATAAATTTTATCGAAAAACTACCCCTACCCCTCTAAACGTGGTCGAAACCACCCCCAAGGCTAGGATCAATGCCGCGACGACCTCCTGCGTCATCCAAAACTACCCCTATAGTCCTAGGTTACGTACAGGCCGAGTTAGGGGTAGTTGTGCTCAGGTGCCCAACAATCTACTAATACGTCTGTAAAGAACTAGAAAAACATCACGTACAAAGTAAAATACAACTTTTTTTAAATTCATACTTAAAGTGTTTAAATGGTTATTTGTCTAATATTGGGTGTTTAAAATTTAGTGGATAGTGCTTAAGAATAAAGATTACGTATGTGTGTGTGAGTGTGTATTGCGAATATTTAATAGAATTTTTATCTTTTTGGTTTGAAGGAAAACTCAATTAACAATAAAATATGTATGTAAATATGTAGTACGTAAATATACAAAACTGTATTATAAGTGTACAGTATAGCTGTAATTAGTGTTAACACTTTTGATGTGGAACGTAACCCGTTGGTTTCAGTATCCGTGGTAAATTCGGTTTCACTCCGTATATATATATATATATATATATATATATATTTATATATATATATATATATATATATATATATAAATATATATATATATATATATATATGTATATATATATATATATATATATATATATATGTGTGTGTGTGTGTGTGTGTGTATGTGTGTGTGTGTGTGTGTGTGTGTGTGTGTGTGTGTGTGTGTGTATACAGGTCTAATGTTTTATTTAATTTTATCTGAACTGAATAATATTTCCACAATGGATGTGGACCAAGTGTGGGTTATGAATTCAACGCATAACACAACATTGGAGGAATATATAATTACGAACCGCGGACCTAAGCCGCGGATCTACGAGTTGTGATACCCATATCAGTGGTTTATGTTGTGATATTCATGTCAGGTGTTTTGGGCAACTTGTGCGTGTGTGTTGTGATAGCTGCAAACATTTCTATGCATACGTCTACAGACTACTACTTGTCTAGCCTGGCGATCCCTGATTTGACTCTACTCATGCTAGGTGTTTTAATATATTATTATCAACATAAGTAACTATAATATACATACTCACATTTCGATTTGGCTCTTTTATATCGATCCTCTACAACATGCCTAAAAAAGTAAAACAAAAATTGAGTAAAACGTGAAACAATAATACAGTAAAAATCAATGTTTAACTACCAAGGAACAGTGACAAACGTAAAACAATAAAGAGGAAGTAATAAAAGACGAAAGGGCTAGGATACATCAGCAAACATAAAAGACTAAACCAGTGGCTTTTTGTTAATAAATGGCCAAAATACAACTAATAAGGGAGGGGTAGCAACAGTAAATAAATGATAAAATAAACTACAAACTTAAAACTATAAAGGAGTAACAATAGGTTATTAAATGCATAAGATACAACTACAACCGTAAAACAATAAGACACACGCAATGCATGAGCAAATGGACAAGATACAACTACAAACGTAAAATAATGAAATAGTATCAATAGCTGCATAGCCATGATAAAGTAACAAACGTAAAACAACAAAACAGCAGCAATTAATGAATACACAGCCAAAATGCTACAACCAAAGGAAACAATGAAAATCTAGCAATAAATGATCATTTGACCACAATATAGTGATAAACTGTAATACATATTTCTGTTCTTCATATATTTCCTACCATTTACCATTAAAAACTTGGTGAATGTTATAAAACAGCCAACTGTATGATACAATCGTTAGGCTTTCAATAATTAGGCTTACAATAGTAGGACTAACAATAGTTTGGCTTAGAATTGTTAGGCTTACAATATTTAGACTTAAAATAGTTAGGCTTACAATAGTTAGGCTCACAATAGTTACGCTTACAATATTTAGGCTTACAATAGTTACGCTTGCAATACTTAGGCTACTATCGTTAGGCTTAAAATAGTTAGGCTTTCAATAGTTAGGCTTACAATAGTAGGACTAACAATAGTTTGGCTTAGAATTGTTAGGCTTACAATATTTAGACATAAAATAGTTGGGCTTACAATAGTTAGGCTCACAATAGTTACGCTTACAATATTTAGACTTACAATAGTTACACTTGCAATATTTAGGTTTACAATATTTAGGCTTACACTAGTTATGCTGACAATAGTTACGCTTGCAATAGTTAAGCTTACAATAGTTAGGCTTACACTAATTAGGCTCACAATAATTACGCTTACAATATTTAGGCTTACAATAGTTACGCTTGCAATATTATGGCTACTATAGTTAGGCTTACACTAGTTAGGTTCACAATAGTTACGCTTACAATATTTAGGCTTACAACAGTTACGCTTGCAATACTTAGGCTACTATCGTTAGGCTTACAATAGGTTGGCTTACAATAGTTAGGGCTCGCAATAGTTACGCTTAAAATATATAGGCTTACAATAGTTACGCTTGCAATATTTAGGCTAATATAGTTAAACTTACAATAGTTAAGCTTACAATAGTGAGGCTTACAACAGTTAGGCTTACAATAGCTAGGCTTACAATAGTTAGGCATACAATAGTTAGGCTTACAATAGTTAAGCTTACAGTATTTTGGCTTACAATAGTTAGGCATACAATAGTTAGGCTTACAATGATTACGCTTACAATATTTAGGCTTACAATATTTAGACTTGCAATACTTACGCTTGCAATATTTAGGCTACTATATTTAGGCTTACAATAGTTAGGCTCACAATAGTTACGCTTACAATATTTAGGCTTACAACAGTTACGCTTGCAATACTTAGGCTACTATCGTTAGGCTTACAATAGGTTGGCTTACAATAGTTAGGGCTCGCAATAGTTACGCTTAAAATATATAGGCTTACAATAGTTACGCTTGCAATATTTAGGCTAATATAGTTAAACTTACAATAGTTAAGCTTACAATAGTGAGGCTTACAACAGTTAGGCTTACAATAGCTAGGCTTACAATAGTTAGGCATACAATAGTTAGGCTTACAATAGTTAAGCTTACAGTATTTTGGCTTACAATAGTTAGGCATACAATAGTTAGGCTTACAATGATTACGCTTACAATATTTAGGCTTACAATATTTAGACTTGCAATACTTACGCTTGCAATATTTAGGCTACTATATTTAGGCTTACAATAGTTAGGCTCACAATAGTTACGCTTACAATATTTAGGCTTACAACAGTTACGCTTGCAATACTTAGGCTACTATCGTTAGGCTTACAATAGGTTGGCTTACAATAGTTAGGGCTCGCAATAGTTACGCTTAAAATATATAGGCTTACAATAGTTACGCTTGCAATATTTAGGCTAATATAGTTTAACTTACAATAGTTAAGCTTACAATAGTGAGGCTTACAACAGTTAGGCTTACAATAGTTAGGCATACAATAGTTAGGCTTACAATAGTTAAGCTTACAGTATTTTGGCTTACAATAGTTAGGCATACAATAGTTAGGCTTACAATGATTACGCTTACAATATTTAGGCTTACAATATTTAGACTTGCAATACTTACGCTTGCAATATTTAGGCTACTATATTTAGGCTTACAATAGTTAGGCTCACAATAGTTACGCTTACAATATTTAGGCTTGCAATAGTTAGGTTTGGGGTTTTTCTCACAAAAATTCTCAATTCATTTTATTTTATCTTTAAGATTATTTTTGTCTGGATAGAACAATGCATAACCCTTTATATTCCATATAAATTTATGGTTAAATGTGTGTCAGTTATGCTTATAAAACATTTACGTAACCTATTTATTATTACCTATAAGGCTAGAGGACTGCATCGTTCTTCGTAATTATTTTTCATCATTAATATTTTCATGAAATAAATATAACCATTTTGTGAATAACGACACCTAGGGTTTATTTCGAGTATTGATTAAAATCATTGTTAATAAAATCAATACTAAGCGGTTTTAATTTAAAGTAATCATATTAAGACGTGACAGAGTTTGCTAACAACATTGCATTCAATATTGACTGTAAAAGTTTGTACCCCCATACCGGATTGCTTGCCTAGTTACTCATGTCATTGTTCAAGGGAAATTCAGATATCCCGCTGACTTTTATATTAGAGTTGATTTTTTGAAAATTGCCTATCTTGACGGAATAAAGACATGGAAATTGAAAAGGCTCCCTCTTTTAAATTAAAACGCTTCAGATCTTTTTTAATATAATATTTTTAAAAAATGTCTCAGAAATACACTTTATTATTATGTTTTAAAATTAAAAGCTTTAGAGTCTCAAGGAAATAAGAATGTTTATTTTCCAATTTCAGTTTCGAATGACAATAATTGCATTTATAAAGATTGTATTATTAAGGTTGTTGTATTTATACAAATGTACGTAGGGAGGTTTTCTCAAGATTTCAAGAAACAAACATCTATAAAACGTCACCGGAAAGTAATTCCCTGGAAATATTTGCTGTCACGACGATTAGCGGCAAAATGAGGTTGGGCAAAATCCCTTAAATGGAAGTTACGAATTAACCTCTAAGTACGCCTGAACACTGATGTATTAATCTCGTACTTCGACAAACCGTAGCCGCAAATATGGCCGCAAATATGACCGCAAGATTCGATAATTGTTTTGCACTTTGCATATGTTTACAGTAATATGTAAAAACGTGTAATTTATATAGAAAAATCGAATAATTATAAATATTCTTCGACTAAGTGGAGCTTCAGTAATGCATAGTTTATTCAGTTGTGTACGTTTATAGAAAATCAAAATAATAAAATATTTTTAAACTTCTAATATTATATACATCTTTAAAAAATATATAAAAGTTAAAGGAATAATTTATTAAAAAATGGAGAAATAAGAACGCATAACCCAGTTGCTATAACATATGCGTTACAAGTAATATATGAGTTTAACTCACGCCTATATATAGCGACTGCAGAGAACGATTGGCGCTACTTTAGTTTGTAACCTCTTGTTTGCTAGATTGTAATTTTGTAATAAGACCTTCTGATGATGATAACATGGTCATCGAAAAGTGAATAAGGGTTTAATCTGAAGTAACTTTTGTTTTTTTTTAATTTTTGGTTGTTTTTGTGGTACTGGTTTTTTTCCAATATTTTCATTGTAAAACCGTTATCAATGTAAGCAAACTTTATAATAATTACTGTAAATTATTTAATAAAATTTTCAGTTTGTAATAAAATTATTTTGAGAGAGATTGACGTACAATAAGTGACGTACATTGCCACTTTGTTAGAAATGCTTGATTTTCATGATTTTAAGTTTTGTGTGTTCCTTAATAAAATTAAATTTAAAAGAAAACAATTCTGTTTTCATTGACTTTATTTACATTTTTTCTTAAGAATAAAATTCTCAACAAATTGTATTGAAAATTTGTATTTGTTTACAGGCAATTTAACGGAGTTGTTGTAGTGCAAACGCAAACTAGGGTGTTTTCGACCCTAAACTATTTTTGCCTCCCTAATTTACTCTTAAACGATTGAACATAAAATTCTGGGACTGGTTTTATACGATTTGCCAGCTCATTTTACACAAAACGTATTATATTTAACAAACTAAGTTAATGGCCTAAAAATTTAAGTGTGTTTTAATTTCGCTGAGACAGATGAATTCCACTTAAAATCACCAATCCTGTATAACTTGCTAACGAAACATTTCCGGACCCTTGTTTATACGAATTTTTTTATTGTTTTTGTGAGAGGAATAAGCTTGTGCAGAATGGCACATTCCTCCTGAAGCAACCTTTATATATATATATATATATATATATATATATATATATATATATATATATATATAGTTATTAAATTTAAAATATTTCAACAACAAGAATATTTTCAATATTCCAGCATCTTTACGAAAAATAATTATCTATATGAAATAATTATATCAAAAAGTATATATATAAATATCAAATATTTTGTTAGATAATTATTTTTTCTGAAGATGCTGGTACTTGTTTTATCGGCGAAAAGCTTTGATTAATTTATATATTGAAAATATTCTTGTTTTTGAAATATTTTTAATTTATTAACTATATTACAAGAAAACATATCATTATATTTAATATAAATAAATATATATATATATATATATATATATATATATATATATATATATATATAATACCAAGAGTTGGTTATTCGGGGAATTAGAATAATTGACTCTGTGGTATCAGGATCGAACCAAGGTAACAGCTGTATTGCGAACCTAGTGAATAACTTTCTCGCCATCGCCTTACCCTATGACACGAGTAGTTTTAGCACATAACATTTTTTTGCAGTTGAAATGTGTTCATGTTCACATTTATTCTATTTTCAAATAAACAAATGAACATTTCTCTCCTAAGTCATGCCATAGAGGCAAGAAACACTATTATATTAGATTTTACTTTATTATAATATTATATATTATTGGAACTCATATATTCTATACGCATTTCATTGAAACTTATCGTATAGTGACATGTCACGTCATGTAATGTCTAGCTGTGACGTGTCGAATCGTATCGTATCGTATTATATCGAATCGTATCGTGTCATGTCATGCCGTGTCGTGTCATGCCATGCCCTGTCATGTTATGTCATGCGTATCGTATGGTATTTATTGAATCGTATCGTGTCATATCATGCCGTGTCGTGTAATGCCATACCCTGTCATGTCATGTTGTATCGTATCGTATCGTGACATGTCACGTCATGTAATGTCTAGCTGCGTCGTATCGTATCGTATCGTGACATGTCACGTCATGTATGTCTAACTTTGTCATATCGTATCGTATCATGGCATGTGACGTCGTGTAATGTCTAGCTGTGTCGTATCGTATCGTATCGTATCGTATCGTGACATGTCACGTCATGTAATGTCTAGCTGTGTTGTATTGTATCGAATCGTATTGTGTCATGCCATGCCCTGTCATGTCATGTCGTTTCGTATCGTATCAAATCATATCATATTGTTTTGTATTGTATTGTATTGTATTACATTATATCGTCTTATACCATATGCACCAAAATAAACAGTACTGAAACAGTTGTAAGGTTTTATTTTATTTACAAACTCATACAAGTAAAAAGAAGCTAAGTCGGTTATACTCGGGTACAAACATGTTCTATATGACCTCCGTTTTATTTAAGACAACACTCGCACCATTCTTGAAGTTTTTGTATCACTTTGATGAAGAGGGGTTATACATGCTTGGTATACACATGGTTATTTTTCCTGTAGTTTGACGATGTTGGTTTTTGGATCGTCACGAAATATCTTCTCCTCCACCAATCCCCAGACCTAATTGTTCCTGAAAACGTAATGCAGTGCATGACAAACTTGGTCCATCCTCACGTCCAGTTCCAAATCAGTGAAAATAATATTCTACAGTAAAAGTTTTCTCAGAAGTAAATACCATGTCACCAAAAACTAACCTTAAATCAAATACGTCTACATAAAAACACGGCAACAATCGATCGAGAAGACAACTACAGCTGATTCAGATTTAGTGCTGTTTATTTTGGCGCATACGGTGTATTATTATATTAAACACTAAAATGTTTTGGAATGTCCCCATTTTTCTATACTGGAAAAACGTTATATAAAAGTAATAATTTTTTTATCTGTAAATGTAATTATACTTTAAAAAGTAAAAAAATGAATATTGAGAATTCATTACCAAACTCAAAAGAGTTGTTTTCAACGTGTCTTGTATGACGCAGTTATAACCAATTATACATCTGTTTATACAAACCTCATGGCATAAAAATGAATGACAACTAATAAATTTTACCATCAAAAACCAGATTGTGTCATACAATCCCTTCAAAACACAATATTAAGCAAAGGCAATTGCATTCAAGGGTCTATCAGACTTATAAAAATATTACACTCGAGTAAAGGTTGATAATTTAAGGAGTATGTCATAAATCACAAATACTTGGGAATAATATTTAGTAGAGATTCATTTATAAAAGGAATTTAATCCCTAAAAATGGTATTTTACAAAAAAAATCCTGTCGAAGCTTAGAGTTTTTACTCTAAATTTCATACTACTCTTAAAAATACCCATATTCGACTTTAAAAAAATACATATACACATAAACTTTGCATAAAGTAAATGTTATACCTTTTCCTAGAAAAAGCTTATTTCCAATCTGAAAATATATAAGTACAAACACACTTTCTTCCAAGTTTGAAACTTCTATTGACTCTATTGACTATAGGCACTCCAGTTACGGTAGCAGCATTATCCTTTAACCGTGTGCTAGTGTCTTATCCTGATTGGGGGAGGGCCTCGCAAAACCTGAAGCTCGTTCCAGGCCCCTCCTCGCTAGTTGCCTCCGTCTCATGCTCAGCGCTTTGTATCCCTTCCGTGACGCAGGATACAACATTGATTTCAGTGTGTCGCTGTCCAAGCTTACGGGACAGTGCACCAAACCTCCGTGTGTGGAGCTCATGTTAGCCATGAGTGTGAGGTCGGATACATCTCGGTTGTTGTTTCACAAGCTGGGGTGTACGTTCTCTACACTATTGCTGTAGTTATGTGATCATCGCAGCATTCCCCCACATGGACAGGCGGCGTTCCCCCACATGGACAGGCGACATTCCCCCACATGGACAGGCGACATTCCCCCACATGGACAGGCGACATTCCCCCACATGGACTGGCGACATTCCCCCACATGGACAGGCGGCATTCCAACACATGGACAGGCGACATTCCCCCACATGGACAGGCGGCATTCCCCCACATGGACAGGCGGCATTCCCCCACATGGACAGGCGACATTCCCCCACATGGACAGGCGGCGTTCCCCCACATGGACAGGCGGCATTCCCCCACATGGACAGGCGGTGTTCCCCCACATGGACAGGCGGCGTTCCCCCACATGGACAGGCGGCATTCCCCCACATGGACAAGCGACATTCCCCCACATGGACAGGCGGCATTCCCCCACATGGACAGGCGACATTCCCCCACATGGACAGGCGGCATTCCTTCACATGGACAGGCGACATTCCCCCACATGGACAGGCGACATTCCCCCACATGAACAAGCGATATTCCCCCACATGGACAGGTGACATTCCCCCACATGGACAGGCGACATTCCCCCACATGGACAGGCGACATTCCCCCACATGGACAGGCGGCATTCCAACACATGGACAGGCGACATTCCCCACATGGACAGGCGGCATTCCCCCACATGGACAGGCGACATTCCCCCACATGGACAGGCGACATTCCAACACAAGGACAGGCGACATTCCCCCACATGGACAGGCGACATTCCAACACATGGACAGGCGACATTCTCCCACATGGACAGACGACATTCCCCCACATGGACAGGCGACATTCCCCCACATGGACAGACGACATTCCCCCACATGGACCGGCGGCATTCCAACACATGGACAGGCGACATTCCCCCACATGTGCTAGGAATATCCTTATTAAACACACTCTTTAGTTGTACTCCACAGCATAATGAGTCAGCTTCCACTTTAAATTATTTTTTAAGAAAGTTTTATGAACCAGTTATTGCACTTAAGGCACTGGGTATTCGAGACCTTGCTGATTTTTTGTTTATGTATATTGCTTTGAGAAATTTACCAGTTGCTACATGCAAGCAGTTTGAATTACAGAACATTGATTCCGAAATACCTAAGTTTAATGATTTAGTGAAATTCTTACAAAACCATGCATGTATATTAGAAATATCTCAAGATAACGATATACACCCAGATCATAAGCAAGTTAATAGAAACCCAGCAAGTTAATAGAAACCCTGCCCTGAAAACTGTTACATCTTCAAAGCGAGGGTCCGCTGTTAAAAATCTTATTCCATTTTCAAGTAGAGTCTTGGTCACTTCCTCTACTGATGCAACTAAACTTTGTCCATGCTGCAAACTACTTCATACTATATTCAAATGTCCTGAATTCCAACGTATGAGCCCTGATCAACGTTAAGATTTAGTTAAAGCCAATAAACTATGTTTTAATTGTCTGAAAGGTATACATAGCGTGTCTCGTTGTCTGTCCAAGACAAATTGTTTACCTTGGGGCCAACGACACCACACATAACTTCATTTAGAACATACTCAGCCTATTGTGAACGATTCATGCAGCACTTTGGTTCATGTTGCATCACCTCAATCCAATCCTTCTCTTCAGCCGATTAAAGATTCAATTACTAACCCTACCTCTACTAGCTCAGTTCAAGATTCACAGCAGCATCATTCTACTGTAATACTAGGGACTACAGTTATTCATGTCAAGGACTCAAACGGCCTGTTTCAACCTGTTAGAGCAATTACTGACTCATGTGCCCAAACTTCCTTCATGACATCTGCCTGTGCAAAGCGTTTAGGGTAGGTACGAAGAAAATGTTCATTCCCTATAGCTGGCCTAGCCCAAAATGAGGTCAAGGGTACTAAAGGAGTTGTCACGTGTATACTAAAGCCTCGAGACTCAATAACTCCTCAACTAAATACTGAGGCTGTGATACTTTCAAAAATCACTGCTCATATGCCTAGCGTTCATATTCCCACTCACATCGTCTCCAAGTTCAAACATCTATATTTGGCTGATCCCAGTTTTCACATACCCTCTCAGATTGATTTTCTGATAGCTGCGGATTTATTTCCTGAGGTCTATGATGAGCAACAGCTCAGTACTACGGATGGCTGCCCCTCTGCTCTTCATAGCATCTTTGGTTGGGTTATTACAGGAAAGTTGAAGGATAAGCAACCTCAGCTTGCACTCACTTCATCATGCTTGCTTATTTCAAGTCCAAGTAGTATTGACAGAAGTTTAAGACGTTTCTGGGAGATAGAGGAAGTTCCTTATATGATACCTCCCAACCCAGATGATGTCCAATGTGAAGAGAGTTTTAAGGAATTACACTATCGTGATATGGAAGGTCGTTATGTTGTTCCTCTTCCAATAAAAGAAAGTGATAACGTCTTAGGTCAGTCACTCGACCAAGCAATCAATAGGTTCAAGTACCTGGAGAAAAGGTTAGGGCGTGATGCCAATCTGTATAGTGAGTATAAGTCCTTTATGAGGGAATATGTTAACCTTGCACACATGCGTCTCCTATCAAATAATTCGCCTCAAGAACAACCCTATTTCATACCTCATCACTGCGTTATCAAAGATTCTAGTTCATCCACTAAGGTTCGTGTAGTTTTCGATGCATCTATGAAGACTACAAATAATAGGTCACTAAATGACATACTGTTGACAGGACCTAAGCTACAAAATGATATTGCTGATGTTTTGGTAAAATTTCGATTACATCCAGTAGTTTTAATTGTGGATATTTGTAAGATGTACAGGCAAATATTAGTCCGTTCACAAGATCGAAAGTATCAGCATATTCTCTGGCGGGAAAACCCCAACGAGTCGATCCAGGATTTTGAACTCATGACACTTACATATGGTGTTTCGTCTGCTCCTTATTTGGCTTTGCGAACATTGAAACAACTTGCTATAGACGAAGGAGATAAGGTTCTTCAAGAGGACATTTATATTGATGATATTCTGACAGGCGCAGCGAATGTTCAAGAAGCGTTGGATTTACAAAATCAACTTATAAATCTTCTTGCTTTGGAAGGATTCAGTCTTCATAAATGGAGCAGCAATTACGCTAGCTTACTTGAGGCTATACCTGAAGAACACAAGGAAGTTCCTATTTCGTTGGATTCAGATGGAAGTCACATCAAGATTTTAGGTCTTCAATGGATTGCTAAATCAGACATGATCTCTTACAGTATAACTCCCATCAACCTAATATACACAAAACGTGCCATTTTATCCCATATCTCACGCATATTTTATCCTCTCGGTTTGCTATCCCCTGTGATTATATTGGCCAAAACCATGGTTCAAAGACTTTGGATACTTGGGCTTAGTTGGGATGATGAAGTTCCCCCAAACATTCAAAAGGAATGGGCAACCTTTGCTTCGGAACTACACCTTCTATTTAATATAAAATTAAGCTGGTTTACAGTGTCTCCGGGGTCAGGCCCATGCTACCTTGTAGGTTTTTCCGATGCTTCTGAAAAAGGATACAGTGCTGTAATTTATTTGATTGACTGTACAACCAACCCAGCTACGTCTCATCTTATTATTGGTAAGTCAAAAGTGGCACCTCTTAAAACACTTTCTATTCCTCGATTGGAACTTTGTGGAGCATTATTACTTTCAAGAATGTTTGATTATCTTAAAAAATGTTTAAGTGAAGTTTTGCAAATAGAAGGTATATTTGCATTTACTGATTCAATGGTGATGATTAATTGGCTAAAAACGCCTCCTTTTTTGCTCAAAACCTTTGTTGCTAACCGTGTGACAGAAATATTGTAGATATTAGATCCAAACAGCTGGCATTATGTGTCAACAAATCTAAACCCAGCGGATTGTAGTTCTCGGGGTCTGTTCCCTAGTCAACTCATAGCTCATTCGCTTTGGTAGTTCGGCCCATAGTTCATGGCATCACCCATAAAGGAATGGTCGCTGCGGTACGCACCTTGCTCATGTACGAATGCATTACCAGATATCAAGTTGAATATTGATACTATTTGTGTTACTGAAACCAAAACACCAAGTTTTAATTTAATTGATAAACTGTCTTCGTTTACCAGGTTAATAAGAGTAACCGCCTGGTGCAAACGATTTATAACAAACTGTCATACACAATCTAAAGTTAAAGGTTCATTATCTCATACTGAGTTAGGTTCATCTCTACATTTCTGGATTCAATACACACAGAAAAGGTACTTTGAAGAAGATCTAATTTCACTTAAAGGTGGAGGCGAGACATCAAATGCCCTTAGGAAACTGAACCCTTTTTTGGACAATCGTGGGCTTCTTAGGGTAGGGGGTAGGCTTCGGAATGCTGCCTTGCCACAAGACTTTAGACATCCTATTCTACTACCCAAGTCAAGCCGCTTGACTACACTTTTAATCGAGCATTATCACAAATCTTATTTACATATTGGACCACCCACACTACAATCATTTATTCAACAGAAGTATTGGATTCTGAGTATTCGCAGTGCTATTAGGTCCACACTCTCCAAATGTCTCATCTGTAATAAAATGAAGCCACCGTTCATATCTACTGGAGTGGATTTCGGCGGTCCTATTTTAATTAAGGAATCTAGACGACAAAATGCTAAGATATTTAAGGCATATATATGTTTGTTTGTGTGTCTATCTACAAAAGCCGTCCATATCGAAGTGGTTTCGGATCTTTCAACAGATGCATTTTTGGCTGCACTCGATAGATTTGTCAGTAGACAAGGTCTTTGCCACTATTTTTTTTCCGACAATGGAACGAACTTTGTCGGAGCTAACAAGTACCTGACAGGCATATTCAAGTGCTTCGAAGAGCGTGAAAATAAAGCTAGGATAACTGAACATTGCAGCTCTAAAGGAATCTCTTGGAATTTCAACCCATCTGACGGTCCTCACTTTGGAGGTCTGTGGGAGGCCGGCTCTGCTCTGACCGCAGTACCTGAACATGACCTTCAAGAATTACCCATGAATCGTCTAAGTCGCTGGCAACTAATTTCAAAGGCCGTCCAACATTTCTGGACACGTTATAGGATTGAGTATTTGCACACGCTCCAACAGTGTAGTAAATGGACAACTAGGGATGGGCCGATTCCTAAAATTTTCGATTCCGATTCCGATTCTAAAATTTCCCTTTCGATTCTCGATTCTTTACTCGATTCTCGATTCTCGATTCTTTCAAGTTATATTAGCTTACATGCTAGTTCTCTAATAATTAATTTAGTTAACATCTTGGTCATATGGCAAAACCTTTTAAAAGTTCCGTTTTAATGTAATAGGCTACACAAAACCTTCAACCGTGAGAGTGATATCTGTCTATAATATAATTTATTAAGGTTAAGTTTCGGAGGAATAATACAGTGTTTCTGTTATCCGTCTATTCGCTCAACCGTCATGGCCACGGTTCCGACGGTGACGGTTAATCGAGTTTTTACTGTACTTTTTTGTGTTTTGTTCTGACATCTATAAATCAGTGGCAGTAAGACACGTGGGGGAGAGAGAGCAAAAGAGAGTATCGAACCCACTCTAGTGAGAGAGAGAGACGAGCGATGTCAAACAACCAGAAATGGTTACGGTCTTGATTGCTGTTGCTTCATAAATAATAATATTTTCGTTTACTTTAATCATTTAATTCATTCAAATCAACTAATACATAAATAAGACATAGTTGGTAATTAATTATTTTTCCACACAAATATAATAAATTTTGTTTGGTAATAAATTACTCCACACGCATATTTTAATAGTTAACAAAATAAGAATCGGAATCGACACTTTTATGAATGAAGAATCGAGTATCGATGATTCCTCGATACCCCCTAGAATCGACGATTCCTAGAATCGAGAATCGGAATCGGCCCATCCCTATGGACAACGGAATCACCAAACGTGTCTAAAGGTGACTTGGTACTCCTTCAAGATACCCACTCTCCACCATTACGTTGGCAGTTGGGAAAATATATACATTCCCAGGAAAGGATGGTGTTGTGCGGGTCGTATCAGTAAAAACCACGCGAGGGACTTTCCGACGCCCAGTCGTCAAGATAAGTCCTCTCCCTTACCATGACTAAAGAACATTTTTAATATCACAAGTTGTTTTAGTTCAAGAAGTGTTATTTTTTGTTGTTTAATGTGTGTTTTATTTCTATTTAATTGAGAAAACTTTATTCTGTTTTCGGTGGGGGGAAATGTTGGGTAAATCCTTTCCTATTTCCTCATTTTTCTTCAAATACAACATTGTGAGTGAGGAGCAATTATTTCTATTATAATTCATTTTTATCTACATTTTTACTACGATTGGAGCGCTGTCTCTACTCATCTTGCGGCCGAACGTAGTACTACAACCAGTTATAGTTGTGACAGACAACCGTCTACAAGTAAGTGAACTTTCCCACTAACTCTTTTAGATTTCATAGCTAACCTTGCCTTAGCATCCTACATTCTATTTTGGGATATATTAGCGTCAAATACTATTATTTCGTTAATATAATTATAGCAATAGTTTGTCAGTAACTTTTACTTCATTATTGCACAAACACTCATAAATGTTCTCAGTGTAGTTATTCAGGTGCACAATCAGGAAATCTTAAACTTCTTATTAGAACCCATTCTGGGAAAAAAACCTCATAAATGTTCTCAGTGTAATTATTCAGCTACACAATCAGGAAAGCTAGCTATCCGTATGCGTACCCATTCTGGTGAAAAACCTTAAAATGTTTTTAGTGTAGTTTTTCAGCTGCACAATCAGGAAAGCTTAAAATCTGTATGTGTACCCATTCTGGTGAGAAACCTCATAAATGTTCTCAGTGTAGTTATTCAAGTGCACAATCAGGAAATCTTATACTACATATGGGAACCCATTTTAGGGTGAAAACTTTTAAATGTTCTCAATGTAGTGTTTCAGGCGCACAGAAGCTGTGTTTTAGTGTGTGGCTTTTTGTTATGGTTAGGTCGAGGAAGTTTAGGGATCGGTTGGTTTCATTTCTGAAGTGAAGTGGAGTTTTAGGTGTATTTTATTAGTGTAGGTGAGGAGTTTTTCACATTGACGGGAGTTGCCTCTGTATAGTGTTATGATATCATCGACATATGAACACAAACACGCTGCCTTCAGATCCATTCTCGATAGACTTAAAGAAGTCCCAATGACCACAGAAAACATGAACAAGGAACTAGACACAATTAAATATTTAGCATACACAAATGGATACAACACCACAATAATAGACAAACTATGGTACGAAATACAAAAAAACACTAAAATTAACACTACAGATAGGGAAAACAAATACATCACATTACCATTCATAAAAAAAACAACAAACAAAATAGCCCGCAAATTTCAAAAAATAGGTTACAAAATAGCATACAAAACCAATAACAAATTACAATACAACAAACAACACAACACCAACAACAAAGATAAACTAAAAGCACCAGGTATATACAAACTGAACTGCAACGAATGTAACAAATTCTACATTGGACAAACAGGTCGCAGCTTTAAACAAAGAGTCGAAGAACACAAACATAACACCAACCCATCATTTTACAATCACTTAAAATAAACAGGACACAAATACACAGACATTTATCATAATTTAGAAATCCTACACATCAACAAAAAAGGACCACATCTCAACACACTAGAACAATATGAAATTTACAGACACACAAAAACACAAAATACAAACATATTAAACGAACAAAGAAAATACAAAACACACATACTCTTTGATACTATCGAAAACCTACCTTTAAAACCGTCACCGCTTGACTCAACATCTCCAAGCAGAAGACAATGATAAAGATAGGCAACTTAGCGATCGAAAACGTTCTGTCTCAGTAAGTTTTAAAAAATTTACTAAATATAAAGTTCGGATAGTCATAAACTATTGTTTAAGTGGTTAATTAAAAAGTCATTTTATATTTAACAAAATTTCTAATACTAAAATAGTGATCAAAGGTGTAGTAGGAGGATTCTAGTTTAGATTGCCAAAGGTCAAACAAAAGGGACTTGAAAAGATATTTTGAGCATTAATTAGCTTTCTTATCCTCTTAGGTTTTTTTTATTTTTGACAAATGCATTTTTTTCGTATTATGGTGTCTAGGCTTTATTTTACCTGTTTTCCTTTATCTACTAACTGAAGATATTTCTTCTTTTGTTATTCAGTATTTATTTTTTGTTTTATCCGGTTTTTCTACTGTCTTGACATGAACTTCAATTGGAATAAGTGATTCCATGTTTATATTTCTTTTAGCCAAAATATTTTCTTTAACTTTTTCTTTCGTATTTTTAATGTATTCATAGTGTTGTTGATTTTTGTCTATGGGTTAAATGGGGTCATTTGTACATCTACACACAGTAGGTTTTTTAAATGTATATGATCAAACAGAACTTCACATGGTAATAATTTAGTGAATGAGTATGGTTTTATTATATGCTATTGTCGCATATTTTACTTTCTTGATTATATTGTCCCTTTTGATCTCAATTTGATTATTTAAAAGTCTTATGGTTTCTATTACCGTTGAATGAAATCTTTGATACAATCCATTTTATTAGAGGTTTGTGTACTTATAAAATGTATTTTAATTTTTAAAGGAACAATCGTTCCTTTTACGAAGCAAAGCCTCTAACAAAATTCAAAACGCGTCTGCAAGTAAGCCATTATGTATTCTCTTAGTCCAGTACTATTTATTATACTTTAATCAGTGAATTCAAGATGTTTACAACAAGCAACTTTAACTTCTTTAAGTTTTTTGAAAACCCTTTTAACACTTTTCAAAATGTTCAATACATTTTTATTCAATTTTTCAACTAAAGTTTGCAGAATATAGTAAACTTAATACAGATTAAACTTTCCTAATAGGTAATCTGTTTTATTCTCTGGATAAATATTCTAAAATTGACATAATTGCCTCTGCAAACAAAATCAGAACTTGATCAGACCCTAGAAATATTTTATTACAAAATCTGTTTCTAACCATAAGACCAGTGGCGGCGTTAAGGCTCCCTAAGCCCCACCGGGCCCAGGCTTAAGGGGGTCACCAACTACCCTTTCAAAATAAAAAAAAAACCAGCTTAAATGGAAATTAAAACAACATAGTAACCTCCGACCAACACGCTGGAATCAGCAGTGCTGCAGGCTGCCACTGCACTGCAAGAAAATCATTCCTATTTTAATATTAGATGGGAATTGCATTATCGCAAAAATCATCATAAGATCTTGAAGAAAAAGGTTTAAAGTAGCACTCTATTACAAACGTGTACGTTCACTTCTACCGTATCCAATCTCTACCATTTTTTTTTATCAGACAAAATTTTTTTAAAGATTATATTAGATCATGGAAATTCTTTGGTTATGCGATTCAAAGCTAATCACAATGAATAATACAAACCTTTCTTTTAAACCTAACTAGAAAAAGTGTTTGCTTTAATATTCAGCAATACATTAATAAAAAGAGACATAATAATAGCGTCAAAGGTATGGTAGATGATTTCCTCGTTATAAGAGGAATAACGTACATGAAACGAGTCTTCTGTAAATGAGGGGAACTATAGTTGTATGGTTTCACAAGAAATTTTTATTAACTTTCATGAAATGGTTTCAAAAACAAAAAAATGGGAATACGTTGAACACCAAATTAAATGCTAAATGGCATAAATTGCCAAATATGCCTAACAAATCTTAGTCTTCTTCTTTCTTATCCCTAAGTCCTTAGACCAACTTCATGAGATCATATTCTTTTAGAAGTCTTATTACATCTGCTGGTTCCTTGTAAATGAATTCCGGGGTAAGTCCAATGCATGACAAGATGTGGGCTGGTGCGGCTGGTTCTTGGTTGCCTCTTGTACATGTTGGATATATCTTCCGAAGGTCTGAGATTTTCATAGGTTTTGTATAGCTGCTTTTTAATCTTGCTAAAGATGTCTGTGAAATTCTGTCAAGTTGACAGTTGATAGATGCACCAGGGTGGTGCTCTTTGTACCATTCATGTTGCGGAGGTTGTTTCCATTTTTCTTCTTTTTCCTGTTTAAATTTGGAATATACTTCTAAATAGGTTAGGGTTTCTTTGGGGAAATTACTATTATTGCAGCCTTCTTTTGCTAAGTTGTGTGCCTTTTCATTTCCTGAGATATTGTGATGGAATCCATTGTAGGTGTATTTGTGGTGATTTGGAAATACTTTCTAACTTTTTTATTATATTTATTGATATATTATCAGATATTTCATTATAATTCTGTAAATGTTGGATTGAGCTTTTACTGTCGGTTAGAATCTATAGTTGTTTTGGGTTCTGGTATTCTTCAAATTTATACAAAGCCTCTTCAATAGCAACCAGTTCAGCTGTGAAGTTTGATGAGTAGCCTTGATTTCTTAATTTCATTTCCTCTTCTGATTCTTGTGATACAATATATACTCCACTACCCGTTTTTCCACTCGCTTGTCTGCTTCCATCTGTGTAAACTTTTTTCGCTTGCTGTGGGATGGAGTTGATTACTTCCAGTGCCAATTTTTTTAATATTAATGGGTTGTTCTCCTTTTTGTTTACTGGTTCATGTAGAGTAGTATGAAAGAAGACTGAATTCAGAGGATTTATAAAATTAGGTAAAGATGTCGGATCTATATTATGGTATATTACATTGTTTGTTTTGATGTTGTGGAAGGCCGTCTTTTTCTTTAATCTTTGATTGCTGTTCCATTTCATTAAGTATTCAGCTGTTCTGTTTATATTTCCCAGACTGTAAAGTTTGTTGAAATATTTTGTTGTTTATCTCTCGATGTAGATGTAAGGGTTTTAGATTTGCTTCGTACAAACTTATTTCAGTTGAACATGAGTTTCTTAGTCCAGTAATAATTCTTGATGCACTGCTATGAAGCCTGTCGAGTATGTTTAAGTTACTCTCTGCAGCTGTACAGTAAATTTGATAGCCATAGTCCATAATGGATCTTATTAGTGATGTGTTTGTTATTTTAAGGTTGTCTTAGCATTTGCTCCCCAGGTTTTGCCAGAAATATACTTCATTACATTAAGTCTTTTTCTAGCTTTATTTGCAATGTATTTGATATGTTTGTGACAGGTTATTTTTGGATCTAGAATAAATCCTAGGTACTTAATATTTTATTATATTGAAGTCATTCACCATCTAAGTATATGTTTGGTTTACGTTGATATATTCTTTTATCTGTTGTAAAGAAACTGGCATCAAATTTTGGTATGTTGAAGTTTAATATTTGTTCCTTTGCAAATTCATCTAACTTTTTAAGATCTTTATTAAGTTGCTTTTCTATATTTTTTATATTTGAGTCACTGTTCCATATGATGATATCATCTGCATATAATGCTACTTCTGTGTTATTGGATACAGTCTTTTCAATACCGTTAAGATATAGGATAAATAGTAGTGGACTTAGGACAGAGCCTTGTGGTAGTCCTTGACTCATTTGATATGTTTTTGATAGTGTGTTGTTGAATCTGATCCTAAATTTTCTGTGTTTGAGAAAGTCTGCTATCCATGCAAGTGCTTTCCCATCTATCTTGCAGTCTTGATTTAATTTCATCACTAGTTTGTTATTCCAAACTTTGTCATAAGCCTGTACTAAGTCGAGGAACGCTGCTGTTGTGTGATTGGTAGGTTTGTTGTTTTGTGAGTCTTTAACTTTTTGTGTGAAATATAATATCTGATCAATTGTTGTGTGAAATCTTCGAAATCCATATTGTTCTTTACTAAATAAGTTCTTTGAGATTATGTGATGTGTGATCCTATTTAATATAATTCTTTCCATGATCTTACATGCAATATTAGTTAATGCTACCAGTCTGTAGTTTTTTAAATGTTCATTACTTTTGTTGGGTTTTTTAATTTGGATAATAGTAGCTTGTTTCCAGTCTTGAGGGATTTTGTTTGTATTGCATGAATTATTCAATATATGTAATAACTTATTTTTCCCAAGATTGATCAGATTTTTATAAATATGCCCCTGAACTCCATCAGGACCTGGAAATTTCTTTTCATCGGTCTTTCCTATGGCAAATTCCAATTCTAACATGTTTAAAGGTTCATTAAAGAGGGTGTAACTACTAGGTTTGTTCTGAAAATTATGAATAATTTGTCTTGTTTTTTGCTTATAGCTCTATCTGTTTTATTGAAGTTTAATTGATTAGTTTGTTTGTAGTAATTTCCAAAGGCATTTGCAATGTCTTCATCATTGGAGGTAGATGTTCCATCACTATCTTTAATGATATTGTAACACTCTAGCCCATTTTACCTCGGTAAGTGTTACTTTATTTGAAATGTGATTATTATTAATTGTTAATTCCTTATTACCAACATAATTAATTACTTACCAGGGCTCAAGTTCTCCGTTACAAAGCAGGCATAATAATGTCTGTCTGCAAAGGTCTTCTAATCTTTGAAGGTAGAACTAGGTTACTTTTGAAATAAGAATTGAAAATTTTAAAATACAAAGTTAAACAATTTATTAATCCATGACAAATTACAAAAGAACAAATGACACCCATGTGTCGAGTAATTAACTTTTAATTACTGCTAACTATTCCATACAATTTAATTACTTATTAACCTTTAAAATTTATATATATCGAGAAGGTAGTAACTTAAGTTTTCCAATTTAATTTTAGAAGTGAATATTCAAAGGACAATTTCTACCGTTCATGTGTTAACCGTTTATCAAATTCAACTTAGATAACATTAAAATACATTTTCTTTATTATTATCTAAAACGTACCTGGTTGTGCACATTACTTGTAAAACCCTATAACATATACCATTAAATACAGCACATGGCTTTTGTACACTTAACACATCGCTCTTACAAATCAGTGCTCTTAAACAAAAATGATATAAACTTTTACTTATTTGAAACACATAAATAATCGATTCTGACTTCTTCTTTTGTTGCGTTTATAAAATTTGGTACCGGCCATGACATCTTAAATTTTGAATACTGGAAGCTTACAAATTTCTAAGTTATGTCGAAAGTGCCATCTCGTCCGTCTCGTTCGAAGACTTTTGGAGAAGTGGGGTCGTTACAAGGACCCGCTAACTGAAATTTTCAAACAACTCCCACCCTTATTTATATATATGAATATTCTGATTGGTTGAGAAGTATCGCCTCATGCTTACGTCACATGGCGTGAGGTGGCTAATTGCCTTAAGTTACTAACTCGTATGATATTTTTCTATTTCGCCCGCTAGGAGCGCTCACCACCTACGCTAGCTTCACAATGTGCATCAATTAAAAAAAAACAATATTTTTTTTTATATTGGGGCGACATAATTATTAAATAAAAATTAAATATATAAATGAATTTATATGTAACACCTTATTTTTAAGAGTGTTACAATATTAGTATTTTCTTTTTGTGGTTGAGTATGATCAAGACTTTTTGCTAATTTCCACAGTTTGGTTTCAGGTGTTTGAGCATTTAGCTCTTTACACATATCTACCCATTTTTTCCTTTTTATTTTATCATACAATCTTTTAATTTTTGCATTGATTCTATTTATTTCCATTCTTTTAATGTCCGAGTTTTTTATGAGGAGTTCTCTCTCAATTTTACATCGTTCATTAATCAAAACTGTTATTTCTTTTTCTATGTGAACAAAGTTTTGTATCCAGTTCTTAATATACCCTCTTGGGATTGATTTTGAAGATGCCTTGTATATAGCTTTTTTGAAGTTTGACCATTTAGAGGCTAGGCTGATGTTTCCTTCTGGTTTGCATAGTTCTGAATCTAATATCAATCCAAAATTATCCCAATTGGCCTTTTTAAAATTCCAGTATCTTTTCCTTGTCAGTTTTCCCCTGTTGATGTATTCATTGATTTGAACTAGGATTGGTCTGTGGTCGCTTCCTATGCTTTCCAATACTTCCCAAGTACATTTTGAGTAAATATTTGGACATGTTATAGTGATATCAATTGCTTGTGAGGATTGGTAGCTATATGAGAAGTGAGTTTGTGTTCCATCGTTGAGAAACACAAACACATTATCATCTGAGTATTCCAAAAGTTGTATTCCTCGGTTATTTGTCTCTTGACATCCCCAGCAGGTATGTTTGCTGTTAAGATCTAGTATTATAGTATCAGTTTTAAAAATTTCGTGAAGTATGTTGGTGGGTAATAGTTTATTATTCGGTGGATGATACATGTTTATGATATTTATTCTTTTGTTTCTGCCTAAGTAACATTCTATTCCTTGTAATTCTAGATCCAAATATGATGCTTCATAGTTTATTTCTGTATATTTTATGTTTCTAATAAGGAATAATAAACCTCCTCCCCCATCCTCTTCTTGCCGATCTTTCCTTAAAATAGTAAACCCATTCACTTTTATGTTGTGTTTTTCTTTTAGTTTGGTTTCCTGTAAAGCAATGATTTGGGCTTTATTTTTGTTATCTATATCTATTATTTGATCCAATTTGGTTCTACATGATTTAGTGCACAATCCGTTTATATTGCATTGGATTATCTTCAAAGTATTTTTATGATTATTTGTTATGGAGTTTACATTAGTAGTATTGTTACAGTTATTTGTATTAGAATCGGTATTGGTATTTCCCAGTCACTCATTTCTTGATCCTGCCCTGGTTATGCCAGCAGGGATCGCATCAGTTGCCCCGGATGCGGTTACTCCATCATCATTATCTATTCTTTGCATTCTCATGATTGGGTATTTATGCACCTGTCGTTGGAACAAATCCTGGAGACACTCTCTGTGACAGTGTGACTTTGTCTCTATTAAGGCCGCTCCATTTGTAGAAACAGACGCCTTTGTAGTCGACTCTTACATGAGTACAGACACTACCTTTTACCTGTTTGGTCCATGGGAAGTATTTTATTTTCCTGCTAACCTACATATCTGTAAAGCTTTCCCCTATCTGCCACTTGGGGACGCGCCCTCTAGGGGTTACAGGTTCCCCCGAGGGAATCTTAGTTTTCCTCATTTAGCTAATTAGTATATCATCCTAAACTAGTAGCTAAAAGTATCCCAGTCAGTTCCTTGTAATGTAGTACAATTTTGTGATGTTTTATAAAGTTTTACAAACTTTGCACAGTAATTCGAATTTATTTTTAGTTGAGGATTTTACAAACAAACTAGTAAATTTCCATAATCTCACACATTTACTACTCTTATTGATGACTATGTATAAATACGGTAAGTACACATATTCTCCGAATGAATCGCATTGAGAAAATTATACTAATTTGGTATAATGATAAAAACATTTAAATTCAATATTAGGGGCCTACATTTACATAAATGTTATGCTATTATAGCATAGCACCTGCTTATACTAAAATACAGTTATCTTTCGTTATTCACAGAGGTTACTCTCCCTGAACTTAACGCTTATAGTGAAACCACAAATACTAAAACCAACTGTATATGGAAAGGGGAGGGTTACGTTCCACATCAAAAATGTTACAATAATTACAGCTATACTGTACACTTGTAACACAGTATTGTATATTTACGTTCTACATAATTACATACATATTTGTATTGTTTACTTACATTTTCCTTCAATTCGATAACAGAAAAATTCTATTTAATATACGCATTTACACACACCGATACACATATTCTTTATTGTTCAAATTTTAGATGAATAATGTTTAAAACATTGTTAATTTTATTTTTAAGAAGCTTGTTAATTTACTTTCTATACAACTTTTTTTTAGTTCGCTACACACTTCTTTATATGGCATGACAATAGTGCTTCTTCCAGCTATCGATTGAAGTTGAATGCCCATTTTAAAGAGGGATCAATTTCAGTAACAGCTGCTACTGTTTCCCTAATCATATATTTCACCGACAGATTTTAATGTCAACTTCAGCGTTACATTTTTACGATTTCTTCGCCTTTGTTAGCGAGATAGGCGCAGGTTCGGTAATAAGTTATTCCAGCTCTTCTTACGTCAAATCTTGGTTCGCACTTTTTAAAAGATTGTCAACATCTTTACTGTTAATTTCTTAAAATCCTTCACCATTAATTCATATGCTATTGAGACAAAATCAGTCCCAGCACAATACCGAACTCGCGAATACCAAACCCATGAATAGCAAGGGGCTACTATGGTATGTTCTAATGACAAAATAGTAGAAGCTCTGTACAAATTTGACATAGAAATTTACAACTGAGAATTAGGCTACACCTCCTTACTCCCGGTATAACCAAATATAAATACTCTTCCTTCAGCAATACCAGGAGTAAGGACACGTAGAATAACTCTCAGTTGTAGATTTTTATGCTACATCGGTATAGAAATTTTACTATTTTTTTTTTTGCATAAGAACATACTATACTAAAATCGTTTAGCGCTATGATATAATAGCGCAATAATAAGTGAAAATATTATTGCCTTTCTAAAACTTAAAAATCGGTTTGTTAACCATTTTGTTAAAGAAGCCCCCCCTCCCGATTTCTTTTTGTGGGAAGGCTACAGATTCCTTACCGCCACCATTGTGATAATAATTGTTAAAAAAATTAAAATGACCAAAAATATATCAATTTAGATAGGCAATAAACTAACCCAGAAATATTTAATATTTCCATGAAATTTTTATTTTCTAACATGGTTATATAAACATAAACTATTGAAAATTAGTCAGAATAAACTAAACAACAATATGATTTCTTTCCAAGTATCCAAAGAATAAAAACCAGAGACTTGTACTTGTAAAACTATTACAACCATTTATGTTAATGGGTGAAATGAATATCATGAATGCCTATAGTATTATAGGGCTGTCATCAGGTTCATAAGCCAGGTCTTCACCAAGCTTAGACTCTCACTTTCTCTGAATACGCAGCTTTTTTTTCTCCGTCTGGTCAAGATCACTCTCTAGAAGTGACCACTTCAATTTAATCAAAATGGTGATCTTCAGTGTCTAAATAAGAAATAATAGAAGTTCCAATCATTGTCAGCAATTAGGCAGAAACAGCAAAAGCAATAAAATCCGGCTTCAACAGGTAGTTTGAGTACGTTACACTTGAATATTTCCTCTCCAGCAATAATGAACCAATTATTAAATTGGCATATAGGCCAGGACTTAGGAAGTGATCATTTCCCAGTATTCTTCGAAATTGATGGGGGAAGCAAAACAGTTACCAACAATACGATTGTCCACAGTAAATACAAACTTTCAAAAGTTAACTGGACTCTTTTTGAAAAAGAAACTCAAATTGTCTCATTAGTGGAAAATGTAACTTCAGAAATCATTGAATCGATTCTTGTGAACGCAGGTGAAAAATCCATCTCAAAAAAATCCCAGAATGGAAAGAAAAAATATATGAACAGCTGGTGGAGTCAAGAAATCCAAGAATTGAGAAAAAATAGAATTTCAGCCAGGAAGAAATGGAAAAATTCAGGTCATCACAGGACAGGATTTTATACAATAAATGTAACGCTACCCTACGTAAAGCCATCATCAAAGCGAAGCGAAAATCATGGAAATGTTTTATTGGTTCAATGAACGTGAACACACCATCAAGCACAGTCTGGAAATGCTTCCGTGCAACAAACGGTCAAAGCTCTCAGAAAATTATTTCTATTAGAAAATCTAACTTTATTAACGGATGACAAATTAAAAGTCGAGGAATTTGCTAAACATTACTCAGAAAAAGCAGGGCCAAGAACTGCCTGGCCGAAGGCTCTTACTACTATCAAACAATTTCTAATATGTAGAACTGAAATGCTGTTTTGTTGTTCCGATCCAGACGACTCCCCTTTCACATTAGCAGAACTGGAAGATAGTTTATCTCTCTTAAATAAAGCCGCTCCCAGAGAAGATAATATTCACAATGAGATGCTATCACACTGTTCAAAGGAAATGAAAGTAAAGACACTTCAGCTTTTCAACTCTATCTGGAGAACTAGGAAGATCCCTCAAGAATAGAAAACAGCGAAAATCATCCCCCTCTTAAAACCGGGCAAGGATGGGAAAAATATTACCTTTTATTTTAACGTTAACATCTTGCTTGGGAAAGTTGATGGAAAGGTTGATCAACAAGAGATTATCCTGGAGGCTGGAACATGACGATATGCTGGGGAACCAACAATTTGGCTTCAGATGGCACAGGAGCACAACTGACGCACTCTTATATTTCACTAATAAAATTTACGAAGGGTTCGACCACAAAATGAGCACAGTGGCCACTATGGTGGACTTGAAGGCAGCATTCGATAAAGTTCTACATTCAACCATCATCTTACAGTGAATGAAGCTCGGAATACAAGGTAAAATGTTGCAATTCATGTGGAATTTTTTAAAACAACGTCTGATAACAGCATCAGTAAATGGCTCACTATCTTCATTGTTCCGAAACAAAAACGACATTCCTCAAGGAGGAATAATTTGCCCCAACCTATTTAATATCGCCCTCAACGACATGGAGGACGAGTTTCCACCTGAGGTAGATATTATGAGTTTTGCCAACGATATAACGATCTGGGTCACATCCACTGATCATTTAAAAGCATTTGAAATCCTTCAGTCCTAACTGGATAAATTCAATAATTGGTGCTCTAAATGGTCTCTAACTATATTGGCGGAGAAGACCAATTGCACTTTTTCACCCGTCGAAATAAATTGGGATCTTTCGCTCCCGAACTCAAAATACTTGGCAAGCGATTGATATATAATAGGTCCCCTAAACTACTACGGATCCTTTTGGATCCGAAACTGCGATGGAGTAGTCATATGGAGTATGTTATGGAAATATGTGTATCAAGACTTAATGCTCTCAAAGCCGTGGCCAGCTGCAATTGGGGTGCCGATACAACTACTCTAAAGATGTTTTATATTGCCTTCTTGAGATCTAAGGCTACCTATGCATGTGAAGTGTGGGGTTCGATGGCGAGGTCTCACCTGAAAAGACTGCAAACTCTACAATCTGCTGTAAACCGGTTATGCCTGGGGTGCACCAAAACCACCTCTATAGCAGCCATGGAGATTGAATTGGGAGTTGAACCTATTGGACTCTATATCGATAAAAAAATATGGACCAAATACTTGTCAATAAAGGCTCTTACACCAATCCACCCATTAAGTAACATGGTGTCATATGATTCCAACATAAAGCAGTCATTCAGCTATAAAATTAATCAACTGTCTACCAAAATGCCTTGTTTTGTTCCTGTAAAAATTCTGACTTACTATATAGAGCCCCCAAGTAGATAGCCCGAGATAAACATTGAACTTAACCTGCCACATGAGGTGAGCAAGAAAGATCATGTACAACTATTAAAAACAATAACATTTAACAAGATTCAATCTCAATACAAAAGCCACATAAAAATATTCACAGATGGCTCGCTCGACCAAGAGAAGAGCTTATCAGGGGCAGGCTACTATAATGAATCGAACGGAGACTGTTTTTACATCCCAGCCAATTCCAATTCCAGCATGGATACTGAGCTTTTGGCTATAAGTGCAGCCCTGACTAGCTGTGTGCATTTAAAGGGCAATTCAAAAATATGCATCCTATCGAATTTGAAAGCCGCCCTTCAGTCATTGTTAAGTAATTCTACAAGTTCATACTCGTTTCGAATATCAGAAATAAGAAAAACCATCCTAGAACTAGTGGACTGCGGGAAGGAACTCTTCAATGGGTACCTGCCCATTGCAGAGTACTCAGAAACAAAAAGGCTGACGAAATTTCGAAAACAGCCTCAATCATGGGACCTACAAATGAAGGCAAACACTCCCTGCTACATGCAAAAGTGTAAGCAGGGAAGTTTTTTGAAAACTTGGTATGAAAATTGGGAAAAAGACTCTACTGGTCGACACCTTTACCAGCTCCAACCAGAACTACCAGTCGAGGATAAATATAGGGAAGTAGCACGATCAACAGCATCTTTTGCTGCCAGAGCAAGAACCGGCCATCTGGTGACACAGGAGTACCTATTTCGTTTTAAGCTCACAGAGTCTCCGTTGTGTGCGCTCTGTGGTGTGGAGAGCGAAACAATTGAACACATCCTGCTGAACTGCCCTTACCCATTACCTACAAGAGACATCCTCAGACCTATTGTGACAAAGTGGCAAGATATTCTAGTTAAGAAGAACCTGTGGTCCATAGCATCATATATATATCGTGGAGATCGGGTCATCGGCTACAGTTGAGCTGGACGCCTGCACGAAGAAGTAAGTACAATTTGACATTTACAATGAAAATAGAGGAAGACAAAATTATACATTTTTTAGATCTAAAAATAATAAAGAAACTCAAACGATTTGAATTTGGAATATTTTGGAAAAATTCATACACAGATAATATTATAAGTTTTGATTCTAACCACCCAATGGAGCATAAATTAGGTGTTTTCCGAACTATGTTTAATAGGTGATACAGCTTATCTTTATCTAAACAGGAATACAAAAATGAATTAGATGTAATTTATCAGATAGCTAAGAATAATAATTATAATAATACACTAATAAGACAACTAGGAAGAAAATTAAAACAATAGAAAACAGGAAAATAAAATTGAAGAACATAGGTGGGAAAATTTTGTATTAATGGGTATAGAAACATATAGGATATCTAATTTCTTTAAGAAAAACAAAGTCAGAATTTCAATGAGTGAGTACATCAAACACTCTTAAAAATAAACTAAATACAAATATAAACGATTATAATAAATATGATAAAAATTTAGTGTATAAAATTAAATGCCAATGTAACGCAATATATGTAGGACAAACTGGTAGAAAATTCAAAATTAGGTATAAAGAACACTTTAGATCATACAAATATGAAAAACAGTATTCTAATTTTGCAACACATCTCATAGAAGAGAGACATATCCAAATGAAAATTGAAAAAGCGATGAAGTCAATAAAATACGCAAATAAAGGAAAATGCCTTAATATTATTGAAAACCTGGAAATATACAAGGTTCAACTGAAAAATTTGACAATAATAAACGAACAAATACAGAACCAATCGAATGTAATGTTTAAAAATTTAAAATGCTTCCAAAGTAAACAAAACAGATTAACAATTGACAGGGATTTGAATAAGCTAAACCGATATGAGGTTAAGTTTAAATAACGAAGAGGGGGTTAGTTAGATAAGATTAAAGACGATTCCCATGCAGGGAAGAACAGTTCTAAAAAAGTTCTGACAGATGGAGGTCATCCGAAACACATCAACAGGGAGTGTGACGATGCTGGGAATGGCAGGTATTTAAGATACTTCAAATTTGAATCCAAAGTAATAAAAATATTGTCCAAGGACCAAGGTGCATATACAGTACTTCTGAACACTCGGAGAGATAATGGACTACCTCGGATGTACAAGCCTTGTGTACTGAGTGAATATAAGAACCCATGGTAAAGGCAGTCAGTGGATAGTCTTCCAACTTACTTGAAGTTAGTAAGGGTACTGCCGCAACTATTTATCTATGCAGGCAAAACAGGAGGTAGAGGGCTGTGTTAAGTCATTATAAATACTTTCCTAAAAACATGATAAGGCCTGTCAAAACACTCATAGCTAGTAATTATAAAACTACTACGGTCTACTCAGTTTCCGTTCTAATGTGTTGCTGATAGTAGCCTCTGTAATTTCGTTGTAGTCCAATAACTAATTACAATCTATTGGAAATTAATTTTATAAGTTGTAAAGGGTTTTCTCTTTTTGAATACACTAAAAATAATAATTAAGTTGTCAAAAGTGTGCTAAATTACACAATTAGAATCCACAAGATGATGCAATTTTGAGATAAATATAGCTATAATCCATATGTTAATAATATTCGAGTGCATGATTAGCTTATGGGGAGAAGATTGGTAAACATAAAGAAATGTGGAGTTTAAAGATATGTTTAGGTCCTTTCGGTAGCTCCCCTCTCACTATATACATTACGTGATAGTAGTCAGCCTTGTAACGTAAATATATATTTGCTTCAGTCATACATTTCCTGTTTCTTGTTTGGAAAGTAGGCTAATGTTTATAAGGAAATAACAGTTTGGTGGACCGCATAAAATTACTTGCATAAGGTGGTTGATACTAGATAAATTAACTCTGGTATGATATAACAAACAATCTTGATTTATGTGTAGACATATCAGATGTAGAAGCTGTTGATTTATAGATCATTCTAAAAATGTTACATGTTTTCAGAACAGGTAGTACACAAGAAAGCAGGAGGGAGCAAGTTCATGGTTAGCTGAACACAGCATTAGTAGAGGATAGGTAATCTTGTAATGAAACTAAATTTGTGTTTTTACTAAATTTGTATGTTTTCCTCTGGGCTTAATTTTTTCAAAGAAAATGTATTAAATATTTTTAAAGTTCTTTTTTTCTTGATTTTGGTTAATATAATCAGCATAATAATGCATAAATAATTTTAGAAGTAATTCCAAACCATAGTTTGTAACTATAGTAACATCTTTAGCCATGAGAAGCATCATAATACATCTTGCAATTTCAACCCATAATGAATTAAATTAAAGATATCTCTTCAAACAAATGCTAATTATTTCTGATAAAATATATTTAGAATTAATTTGAAACTACAAGCCCCTAGTAGCAATTACCAAAATGAACTGGACAGGGCTAGACCTCTTCAAATGTACCTCTTCAACTAATAAATTTCTTGAGGACTGTTGATTAATTTTATTTAAATAAATAAAATCCCACTAACTACAACATAAACATCTTTTTTTTACTACAATTATCTTACGTACATTTCGATTACATGGCAATCATCTTCAGAAATACTATTTAAAATCCATTTACAACATTTCTTAAAATGCAAACTTTCCCAAATTGGTCGAGATATTTGTAAGAGAGGAGGGGCCTGGTACAAGATGATTACCATGTAACCAAAATATACATAAAGTAATTGTAGTAAGAAGGGTTTTATATTGTGGTTAGTAAGTTTTTATTTGTTTAGTTGTACATCTTTAAGATTTTTTAAACAAATTTAACTAGGGATAATACATATAACCTAGCCATGACTAGGGACTCACTACAGTATGTTAAAAATGTACTCAATATAAAAAAACCCTCTAGGCTTTTACATAAATGAACTAGGCTCTTTTTTACTTAGTTTTTAAATTGCTCCCAAGTAAAATCTCCTAATCTCCATCTTAATGCTTACTTTATCATTTCTATAAAGCCATAAAATGCTAATAATCTACCCTAAAGTTTGCACTTTAGGGCGCCACATCCATCTCTCATAATTGAATGTTTCAATTTAAAATAATTCATAATGTTGGCATTATGAGTAAATTTGTTAATCTAGTTTTGTTTAACAGTAAAAAGCTGTAATGATGTATATTAGTACACTTAAAACATATCTCTATTGGTTATTTTACAGTTTTAACAAATTTTCTAAAAATATACAGGTATGTGCTTGCACTGTAATAAGTACAGTAGTAAGAGAAGGTTTATAAAAATTTTAAAATTTTACTACCAACAAAGTGATAAGCAATTTTCTATATTATTTGGTCCTGAGGTATATATAAATACCAAGTATTATATCTCAATATCTACTTATTTTTTATTAAATCCAATAGTTACTCTAATAAAAAAATATGCTTTGCTGTCCTTAGTACCTACTTACTTTAATATACAACTTTATAAACAATTATAAAAATATAAGAACGTTTCAGTCAAGAAAGAATTTCCTTATTTACCTTGGAGTAGCGAGTTTTATTTTCTGATGGAGTTTTGATAAGACATCTTTCAAGGTCACTTGCTCCCAAAGTCACTATCCAATGGTTATGAAGGCAATGTTATTTTATTGCTAGAATGCATGAACAACACTAATGGAGCCACAAAGTATGGAATGGAACACTGTAACATTAATCCATTATCAGTGTATTGAACACTATATTATTAATTCATTAATCATAAAAAGTGTTCTACCTTAAGATAATATAATGGAATTAACAAAAATTAAACTATTATAAAACATTTATAACACCTTTCATAAAATGTTTAGAGTCTTTATTTCAGTAAAATAAAAGTTCGGCTCTAGGTATAAAAACGTTTTACAATTTCATTTTGCTAATACTTGGGAAAAACATTTATAAAAAAATTTTAGGACAATATTTGTTGGCTATACATATGTGAAAAAAATAATATTTGTATTTTAGTAAAACAATAGTTTTCTACTTGCAATACAAGTTTGGATGATATAAATACTCTTAGAATATTTATCTTGTATTATTATCAGATTTTTTACAATCGAATTCTAATAGTGCTGAAAAGCGACACAATAGCACCCTAATAACAGAAAGTCATTTTAAAAATCTTAATTTCAATCTTCAGGTTTTTAAAGAGGCTTTATAATGTTGTTATAGAGTTTGAAAAAAAGACAAATTAATAACATTCAAAAATCCGTAACAATTTTTTAAAACATTTTAAAAATCTCTATTAGGCAAACACAATTCTATCTTGTACGCGTGAATATGTATAAATTACTTTGAAAAGATTTACTTTGGATTTTTAGTACTGAATACTAAAGTTCAAGCATTTAGCCTAATTTGTTAAAATATTTTCAAAACTATACACCTATAAGTGGTGCATAATTAGGTTTAGAGGTAACATGCCTATTTTTATTACAACAGTAAACTATTGCAAGGAATCTTTTAACTACCATCAATAATTTTAACAGACCTTGAAGAAAAAGTTGCCTTAATTGTATGCATAGTTGCCACCCCCCCATCTTAATGAAATAGCCAAATGTATTTTAGAAAATTTCAGAAGATAATGATTTTGACTAAACATCAGTGGAAGCAATCAGGTGTGATGTTATAACAGTAGAGGTTGGGATACCCAGCCATCTGATTAACTGTCACCCTTAAGCCCCAACCCTTTTTAGCCCCTCCCCAAGCCTCAGTAGTTACCCGCCCTCCCAAGTCATTCAGAAGCCTCTTTTGGGATCAATTCAGGATAGCTCTGTGTATATACTATAGCATCAGCAGTAAATATATCAGTGACAGGAACTGAAGTCCATCCAGTTTATATACATATTACAACAGACCTTTCCCCACCCTAAACACTCAACATCACATGATACAGTCGGACATAAACTCAGGTTTAAAAATAATGTACTTTCAGTGTTTAATAACCAATATATACTTCATAATAATATGATATGACAAATAGCGCCTAATTTTTTTTAAAGTCTTTAATAAAATTAGTTATTAAAAATTTTTTCAAACGTTTGTAATGATCAATGATTAGGTGCCTACATATCAGACATTAGTGAACTCATTCCAAAACAGTCCTTATAAAAAACAACCGCACGACATAACCACTGTAGGCATCATAGTCAAACATGCAGTTTAGTTAGAAAGGCATTGTATATTCTACGGATCTCTCCCACACTTTTGTTCCTGTTCAGGAATCTGAAATATAATAATAATTTATAGGTTATTACCATCATTAAAACACATTTTTATCATACCAGGTGATTTTGACAGTATTTGAGAAAGATTAGACACTAATGAGGATTGCCTAGTACCATCAAAACCATTTCTTCTAATCAAGTGTTTCATTTCCTCAAAGTAGAAACTTTATAACATGATACAAGGAACACATAAAAGGACTAAAAAACACAACCCAAATCAAGCTTCACCACACACATGTGAAACACATTACACACACACCAATTTAGATACTAACCTAAAAATCCTTCCAAAGACTAACCTACAGTATATACAAACACCACAAAAGCCCTCCACACATTCTAAACAAAAAAACAGTCACAAACAAACACTATATTTAAACACATAATTACAAACTACTCTATGAACAATAATACACCACAAACTCACACCTCAGCACAGTGGCGGTTTGTCCAAAAGGGCTCTGGGGCGCAGCCCTCCCAATTACAAAAATTAAATTTTAATTAATATTCATTTGTCTTAAATTAAGTTACGTAGAATTATTTAAGCAATGTTAAAACCATAAAATATTTAGCAGTTGACGCACGAAATTAGCCACAAGGTCTGCGCGGGGCTCACAGCAGAGAGCCCCAGACTAGTGCATTGAGTGTGCGTGGAATAAGCTGAAACAGCCAAAACCGTGCGGGTACGTCACTCAACGGGTGGCCTGGGATAGAGTCCCGTAGTCATGTGCATGCGCTGAGAAATGACTAATCAGTGCTGCTACTACAATTCTATATGATTTAGGAAGCAGCATTGTAGGCTTATTTGTAATGATCTCACAATGTATCCATTTATAGATCCTTTGATGCGCATACACAGTGGCCTAATATACTTTTAAAAGTAAAACTTGATTCACACTACTCGTTGAGTACTCGACACTTTAGCATAGGCAATCACTTAACTATCCAACCTAGCAATATTTTGTAAATCACACCGTAATACGTCTATTAGTTATAGCAATGTTAATATATTAATCAATAAGTATAACTTAATAAAAGTTGTAGGTGCTTAGAAAGTAAAACGAGTTAAATGGGTATCAAATTTCAAAATTGTCTCCACACCTCGTAAATCTGGCTAGACCCCTTGTCATGAGCCCGACCAATGTAATTGGGCAGGAGCTGCCACTGCCTGAGCATCAGTCCTGTCTGTGACTCTCAACATTGAATAACACACTGACCTAGTGTGAATCCCGTCTGCTGAAAAATATCAGTAAGTAGTGATTTTTTGTCAAGTGATACCAAAAGTAGTAATTTAAGTTATAAGTTCAACAAATTATTATATAGTATAACAAAAATTATAAGGTTTTGATAGTTGTCATGGAAAACTATGTCTATGAGGCTTTTATAATGTTTATATGATTTATAACCTGTAAGTTTAACATCAATAAATAACCATAACTTATTACAATAAAGCTAACATGTGTAAAATAATAGAGCAATGATTTTTAAAAAACATTTTATATTGTTTAAATGCTGTAACCTCCCATATTAATTTGAGAAATCATGAAAACAGAACAAAAGCAATATTACATACAAATAAAACCCCAAGCTCCCACATTAAACGGTTTACCTAAAGTCCACAAAGAAAACACACCCATCCATCCACTAATTAATCACGCACATGCACCATCACATAAGCTAGCCAAATACATAGATAAACGTATCAGAGACAACATAAACTTTCAAAATTATACATCCATACACAACAACTTTGACCTTATTCACAAAATCAAAGACATCCACATACCACACATCTCCATCACTCGACATAAAAAACCCATCACAAAATTACTTCACATACCAACACAAATTCTACACACAGAAAGACGGCTTCCCTACGGGCTCTCCCATCTCACTCATCCCAGCAGAAATATTCCTATGCCACATTGAACAACAATACATTCTACAAAACAATAATCATAGACAAAAAATAATTTATTACCATAGATATGTAGACGACATTTTAATATTATACAATGGCAACAAAGGGCACATCAAAACTCCTACACAATTACATTAATACCATACACCATCTACCATTGAATTTGAAGAAAACAATAAAATGAACTTCCTAGACCTTACCATCACCAAACACAATTTGAAAATATACAGAAAACCAACAACTACCGATACTGTCATTCATAATACATCTAACCAGCCCACACAACACTAACACGCTGCATTGAATTATATGTTACACCACCTAATCAATATACCTATGCTACAAAAAGACTATGACGAAGAACTCAATACAATAAAATACACAACTCAACAAAACCGCTACTAACATACACTTATAGACAACATACTCATGAAAATTAAACATAAACATCATCAAACAGCCACGCAGACAAACCACACAAAAAACAACACCCACCACAGTAAAAATACACAAAATAGCTTCTGCATTCAAAAAACTCCATTACCAAATATCTTACAAAACGACAAACACTTTAATTCAGCACATACAATGCTTTCAAAAACAAACAGAAAAATACAAACTATCTGGTATTTACAAAATAACATGTAATTATTGTCCCAGTTATTATATTGGCGAAACCAGTAGTCAATTATATACATGCTTCGAAGAACACATTGCCCAAAGAAACCAAACAAACCCAAAATCTAACTATGCAACAAACCTAAAAAACATGCAACACAAACATACGAACATACATACTAATTAAAACATTCTCCATATATTAAAACAAAGTAACAAACTAACAACTTTAGAAAAATACGACATATACAAACACTACGCAACAGATAAAGAAACAGATTAGGTGATCACACACATTTTGAAGCCAACAACCTTTTTCATTACATACCACACAACCAAAATAACCCACCCCTTCCACATTCATAAATACATCCCTACAACCTTTGTACATAACACGATGCCGCCAGTAGAGGCTTTGCTTCGTAAAAGGAACGATTGCTTCAGCAAGTAAGCCCTTACATATTTACTTAGTTAAGTATCTTTTAATTATAGTTTAATCAGTGAATTCAAGATGATTACATTGAGTAACTTCAATTGAAAAAAATTAACTACAACTTTATGGCGTGATGACTGGACACCTTTAGGTAAACCTGTAGTGTCACTTGAATAAAGCAGACAAACCGTGTCGGTAGGATGTAGTTGTACAAAGTTAGATCAAATCCATCAACATAGCCAGCAGTAAGCTGACTGAGACGACCAATACCCGATGCTAAGTTATTACTGCCTGAGAGAGTATCCAAAGCAAAGTGATTGACATGATGATCAGGCTTTGAAAGTGAGTTACTTTTTATTGTGGCCACATTCCTCTAGCTGCTCAAATGCAGAAACAACATAAGAAGCTCCTGATTCTATTAACTGGTAGTAAATTTCATCTAAAAGACCATAACATAATGTTACAGCTAAGATATTAACAAAAGTATTTTTACCAAATTACTGAAATATGGTGAAATTACTATTTCATTACTTTAAATTGCTTAATCAAATTCAGTATTAGTCCACATGTATTTAGGTTCAGTAACAATATAATTTGTTTGTCATTGTTGTTAATTATTAAGCAATGCGGTATGACAAATAAATGCTCCTTGATAATGCTAATTATTATAACTAACTGTAATCTTGATAGAAAAATATTAATAATTGTTTTAAGAACACCTACTTGAATTATGATTTGAATTTATAAGATGAAACATCTATATAGAACCCATGATAATAGAACCTAACAGAAATTAACTATGGTTTTTGTTTCCATTTTAAACTTGCCCTACAAGTTTACACTTTAATATTTATTGATAAGTAAATATTTGCCTGTAGTACTGAGAGTTACAGTCTTAATTGATAATGTTACACAACTCCCAAATTACTTTTAGACCAAAGCAATTGCTACTATAGCCAGTTGTTTACATGCTAATTATGTTAAAGTGTATAAGAAATTATTTTAGGTCTTGATCCTCCTCTTACATTAAAAAACAACTATAATAACTGCATAAATATTACTTTTTGTGATAAAGTACAAGACTAGTACAGGAGAGTTGTAATTAAAAGATACATTAGATGTCAATTAAGTTTACATTTGAAAGCCAAACTTTTAACCAGTTTTCTATAATATGCCGATAGAAATTTTGGCATTTTCATAAAAGAATGCATCCTTAATAATAACACATTCATATAATCTAAAGTTGCTTGTTGTAATCATCTAGAATTCACTTAAAACATCATAAGAATTATTTGAGTAACCACCATTGATATTGTAATACGCAACACTTCTAATCACTTCACAAAACACAAACACACAGCATAAACAAAATTGCTTCTACCTTCAGAAAACTCAAATATCATAAATAACAACAAACACTTTAAAAAATTCAATATAACTCTTTCAACAACAAACAAACAAATACAATCTATGCAAGGTATACAAAATATCATATAACAACTCCCTCAAATTCTACGTTGGCCAAACCAGTAGATCATTTAAATCAAGATACAAAGAACTCATTATCGTCATAAAAAGCATAAATCCAAATTACAACTGGTCAACACAAAGAGCCAGGCTAATTTCAATATTCTCCACATACTATATCATCAGAAAAAACTAACCGCTACAGAAAAGTTTGAAATATACAAAAATCAGGCAACCTAAAAAAACATGCTTTAAACGACCACTCACACCTCGAATCTAACAGCCTTTTGCAATAAATAGAGCAGAATCTACCTATCCCACACCCCTTCATACAGAATGCCATTCTCTTGTCACAAACCCTCGTCGCTGTTTTCTTTGACCTTGGGAAGGCATATGATATACAGCATGAAGAAGAGGAATTTTTAACGTTTTGAAATCATGGGGTATACAAGGTAATATTCTTGCTATTATACAGAATTACTTAAATAACAGGGCTTTCCATGTATGTCTAGGAGACACATATTCTAATTGCTACGAACTAGAGAATGGTGTAACACAGGCTGGCATTCTGAGTGTAAAACTGTTTGCCATTGTGATTAACAGTGTCACTTCAAATATACAGTCACCGGTCCACTGTTCCCTGTTTTGTAAGACGATTTTTCTATATTTGTGCCTGCTAGAAGTATGGCAACAGTAGAAAGGTCCCTTCAATTAGTTATTATTAAATTGCAAGAACAGACCGAATCTAAGGGGTTCAAGTTTTTGACTTCAAAGACCCAGTGTGTAGCATTTAGTTTTCGCAGGCAACACCAGGAATCTATACTTTATCTTGATGGTATGCGGCTTCAGGTCGCGGTTAATGTGAGATTTTTAGGTCTTTTATTGGATAAAAAACTTTCTTATAATCCACATAAGGGTAATTTGAGGACCCAGTGCAGCAAGATAATGGATATGTTAAGAGTTCTTAGTGGTACCAATTGGGGAGCCTATATACTTCGTTTCTATCAGGGCGTCGTAACATTGGTCATAGATTATGGCTGTATACCCTATTCATCTGATCGATCTAAGGTTCTAAAACTTCTTGATTCAATACATCTGGCCTTAGACTTGCTACTGGTGCATTTAGATCAAGCCCAATCTCCAGCTTTCTAGTTGAAGCTGAGGAACTATCTCTTTTTATATGATGTCAAATGCTTCAAATTTCATATTACACTGGTCTTTGAAGCAAACCGCACCATCTGGCATACAAAAGTGTGTTTAATAACTCTCTCAAAGATCATTATAATATGCGCCAACGCTTGACTGCTCCCTTCGGAATAAGAACATTGCACCTTCTTTTCTACCTAAATTTAGAACATCCACCTAAATTCAAACGAACATTGTGCTACATCCCTTCATGTTCAATGTGAATGCCAAATTTTGATTTCTCATTGTCCAGGTACCTAAAACACAATAATCCTAACGATATTTATCGTCAGGAGTTTTTGCAGATTCAACAAACTCACCAACATACTGTGACTATGTTCACTGGCGGTTCAAAACTGGACAATGAAAAAAGATGTGCATTTGATACAGAAGGACAAACCTACTCCTACCGATTGCCCTCATCCTGTAGCGTTTTTACTGCAGAACTTTATGGCATTTCCCAAGCTTTAAGACCTATTCCGTCTGCAATATTTAATTATCTCGTGTGTCTCAATTCCAAAAGTGCTTTCCAGGTTATTCAGGAAATGTACACTAAGAACCCTTTAGTTGGAGACATCGTATGCTCAATACACAGGCTCCAATTATGAGGTGTTGAGGTGTCATTTCTCTGGGTACCTGGTCACTGGGGAATATTCAAAAACAGTAAAGCAGATAAAGGTGAAAAATTAGTTACAAGTATAGTTTCATCGACACAACGTGTGATGGCATAAATTTTTGTATGCAATGTTAAAAATACACTATTCTCTGTTTGGAATGAAGAGTGGTAAGTAAAATGTATATGGAAACAAGCTGAGGGTCATAAAGAATACCGTCTGGCCATAAAGGTTATCTGTTTGTTCAAATCGTAGGAGGAAGTGGGGATTAATCTTCTTCACATCGGCCACTCTTTGTAAACACATTGCTGGTTGATGTGATATGAGGATCCACCATTATGTCAGTTTTGTGGAGGTACCATCACAGTGAAGCATATTCTGCTTGAGTGTGATGAGTTGACTGATTTGTATTCACATTACGATCTTCAAAGAAGTTTAAGGGTGGCTTTAAGGGACGATGCCATAGCTATCGACCGTGTCATCGTCTTCTTACACCACCTGAATCTATATAATCATATTTAAAATGTTTAAAATTTTAAATTTTATTTTGTTTAGTTTTAGATAATTAAAATTAGTTTTAGTTATTTATTTTTATTTTGTTTAGTTATATTTATTCAAGTTTCATTCTAAATTCACTTTTCAAATAACATTTTAGTTAGGCAGTGATGACCATAATTGGTTTTTCAATTGAAAGAAAAAACCCCATAATTCTTACACTTGCAACATTCAGTGATCGCTGCCCGTATAGGGTTAGCTTCGTGAATGAAATGACTGTTTCAAGTAAGGTGTCAGCAAGTTAATAATTGTCACTTAGTTATTCAAATAATTACTTATGATTCATAAAATCTATTACCTTTCATGTTATTTCAACAATCAATACATATCTTACTGCTGTTTTGCATCGTTTTTTAACTGCTATGGCAGCACGGTCATTGTTATACAGAGCTAATAGTTACCACAATTAATACTGAACAGTAAGTGACTACAGAGAATGGTTGGCATCAGTTTAGTTTGTAAATATTGTATTCTAGATATTAATTTTGGAATAAGACCCTCTGATAATACTGACATGGTCATTGAAATGTACATGAGGGTTTAATCTTCGGTAACTTGTAGTATTAGTTAATTTTCATTATTTTTGTTGTATTGGGGTTTCTGCCAATATTTTCATTGTCATATTTTAACACTGTGCTCTTGATAGTGTATTTAACACTGTGCTCTTGATAGTGTATATCAAACATTTGTTAACCCACAAGGATTAAATTATTCGGGATCTATCATCAAGTGGTCATGATAAGTGAATTGTGTTGTACTAATTAATTATTTTTTAATTGATTACTTGTAATCATTAGTATACCATTAGAACTAATAACAATACAAAGCTGTATTACTATACAGTGTCTTTTACTTCTTCGCATTGGGATCCGGCTTCAAAAATAGCTGATGTTCATGAGAATGTCATTCCATGTTGCTACTTCGGCCCTTAGGAACTCCCTCGTTGGTAAGGGATACGTGCAGTCGAACAAAATGTGCTTTATGCTTTCATCTTCATTTTTCCAAAGTGCCCAGATTGAAGAATTCGAAAGGTATAATCTAAATTAATATTCCTCTGTCACTTAATGACCGAATTGTGATATTCACACAACCAATTATTCACTTTACATTTGTAAAATGACTTTATAACTGAAATAATTTCAAAAACAAATTGACATATACTAACAAAATAGTTTTTAAATTATTATTAATAACAATATATTTTTTAAATTACAACTTGGAAAACCAACGGCACCAATCTATAGGCTAGATCTATTATCATTGCTGACACCCATATACTGCAGTTTCTTTTGCACAACTGAATAATAAAGTAATAAAACACTAGAGTAAGAGGTTGAATTAAATGGCCAGGTGGCAAGGTAGTTTTATATTCATTGGGAATGGCATAAAAACCGTACTTAAAATGTCCTGTCTCTCCAGGAATTAGGACAGACATAAATATTTTTATTATGCTAATCGAGAGACAAGAAAAATTGCTTAGACATGAGAAACATGTTGCATCCACTTATCTGTAGCATGGAGATAATATCACATTAACAAGCGTCAAGCAGACTAAACATTCAACAACAAAAAACCACCAATTTTCTTGAAGGAACGACCAAAATTAATATTAAAAAAACCAACATCCTTATGCCTGTGAGATAAGATAGTTTCGTCCTAGAGGAACAATGGGTTAATACATTTGCTTAGGTTGCAGTAAGTATTGAGACTGATACTCGTATTAAAAGGTTTTTGAGATTGTTGAAAGAGAAGTCACATTTAAAACCAGTGATTTCTTGCTTAAAGCAAGGTGTATATTTGTTTACAAAACATTTGTCAACACTTAACAAGTTAGTATTATGAATATATCTGATACGTTTACCCTATTGTTAATTTGGATCATTTTTAGAGAGAATGTCACGACAAAAACTATATGGCATTGCGAACATGTGGCTTACCTTATGTTGTTTAATAAAATGTTTAACATGTATTATTAAAATAAAACAGCCGCCATAATAATAAAATACAAAATTAATTCAGTAAAAGAGTAATAGTTTGAATTTAAACAGTTGCAAATATATTATATTGTAAAGTCTTACATCCCTCATTATTAAGTTCTGTATTTTGTATATTTCTAAGAATAACAACCTCATTTTATTATGAGGCTATTTTACAACTCCATTGTGCAACTACCTAGAGTGAACATATGATTAATTGGAGTTATAACTAAACCACCCCCCAAACATCTTAGAAAAATGATGTGGTACTCATGGCAGTTTGAAGTTATAACATCTATAATTTAACCAGGTTTTAATCCAGCTTTCAGTAGAGACACTGCAAACCTTTGACTTAATCTTTTAAATAGAAAATTGTATATTTTCGTCCAGTAAGAGCACATTCCTAAGCATTGAGAAATAAATTATTTAATTGACTACGACTTAATGGAGTAATGCAATATAAAAACACCAATACCTTAGATATTAGAATTGATTAACATTAAGTTTCACCTAACACACTAATACTAATGTCAGCCAAAAATACAATGTGTCATTGTAGGCAAAACGTTAGAATATTCTTAATTTCACACTAAGTTTTGAAAATTTGTTTTAAAGGCACAATATAATTATGCTGGAAGTGGCTTAGTTATGTGTACCAATGCACATTTAAAGCAAATATACATTAGTACATATTGTTTGTTAAACAAACCATGACGGTTTTAATATTTACTGCTGAGGCTAAAACAATAATAAAATTGTAAAAATTTTATTTAAAAAATCGCAATACAAGATCCAACACATTTACACATTATAAATTATTTAAAATTATGACATTTTTTGTTTCAGCGTTTGAAGTGATGCAAATTTATTTCTACCTATTAGCCTTATTTTAAAATAGGTTTTATCAGATATTATAACTATCTATGTGATTGTACTGAAACAAAGTTGACTGACTTTAGAAAAGAACTTTATGTAAGACTATAGCCTGAGCCAATCGTATCTTATTCTAAATAATCCTTTAACGGCAAGAATGAAAATTTCTAACAACAAGTTATACATCCTATAATGCAGAATATAGTAATAAAAACAACAAGTTATACATCCTATAATGCAGAATATATTGATAATTATGTTTTAATAATAAAATCACTTTTTTTTGTAAAGTTCTATTTTTTTTTTTTATATGAGCCTAATGAATATTTAATTATGTAAAATATTGAGCTAGAAACACTTGAAAATATGTTACACTTGCCTATAGCAGCACTTAGTTTTATAATTGTTGAGGATGGCCGTTTTGGGAGATGTGTACCATTGGCAACTCCGACCGTAACTCTGTTGAAGCTGATAATAAGTAATTATGTATAAAATAAAAATAAAATTTTTTACACGTCAGTCTCGTTATTTAATAGCCACACCTCGTGTATATATATATATATATATATATATATATATATATATAGGCTTATGACTGTTTATAGGTTTGATAGGATACAAAAATTTACTATTACATGAATCATGTTGTATAGTATATATTTATTTTTCTATTTCTGCAATTTTAGGTCTGATTAAAATTGCAAACTAGCTGTTGAAATGTTGCTGTTATTTTGAAAATAAATGTTATTGACTCATATATAAACTGACTTTTATTAATAACAATATAGCCTCAAGCCCAAAGTTGAACATGTGTTGCTGAATTGCTTGCCTTTTTTCACTATAAAAAGTGTTTTGTCATGTTCATATTAGTGTCATATAAGTAACAAAAAAATATGGTCCTGTTATTGAGGTAGCATTTTCAACTTAGACCCTCATGGAACATGTTAAGGACAGAAGGTGATTTAGGTAGAACTATTATAGACTCTTTCTAATAAATAATTTAAGGTTTAAATGAAGCTCATCCCATTTTAATCCTATCCCACATCATTGGAGAACGCTTATTCTTGGGTTTAACACCAAAAGAAGGTGTCAGATTAGGTCAACAATACGTAGCTAGCTCATTAAAACTCTAGTGCAAAAGAATAAAAAAACTTGCTTTACACTAACTATTTTTTGTTAGATCTCCCCTAACGGCGGGTCCGAACTCGGGTTAAATGTGAGCTAAAGCAGTCCCTACTAAGGACAATATTTAGCCTAACTGTGCTTACACGTTGGGTCTCATATTTCATGTTTAAAGAAACAACTCCAAATTGAAAAATTGCTCCAAGATGTTAAGGATGATACAGAAATGGGCTTCTAAGTGATTTTTCTTCATCGAAGAAGTTTGGGGAACTAATATAACCATGAGCTATAAAACTTTAATTAAATGAAAAGCAGAAGTGAAGTGGAAGAAATTTTAGTCATCTATAAATATAAAAATTTATCCCCTGTATAGACCAGTGATGATTTAAAACTAAAAATCATAAAGGACTCAACACCATAAGCATACCTATTTAACTTATCCTTCTGTTATTCTTTCATTGGTCTGTATCCAGTTCTGACTCTAGCTACTCCCAAATCTGAATATCTACTAAGCTCCTCTAACTCCAATTTTCCCAATGTCTCTCCATGTAACACTCTGTTTTCTAAAAGAATTGTCGCACTGTCCAAACAAGAATTCTGAGACTGTTTTGTAAAAATTAAAATGAACATTAACATCACTGGTATCAAAGAAAATCCCTCAACAGACACACACAAACATCACACCACACATACACACAACCATTACATCAGAGACATTATTAGAGGTAAATTGTGTTTCACATAAATAGCTTCACAACAGTGAAGCCCTGTATCAATCTCTTATGTAATGGTATTTTATCAGAATCACACATAGATGTTTACAACAAATAGTAACATAATTTACTCACATAATCTATTTGCTGCAGGATATTTCTTCACTATCTGCTCAAATCACAAATCTTCTTTTCTTCTTTTGATGTCATAAAAATCAACCAAAACAGGTTTCTTGTTTCATAAACAATAATCAGATCTTCTTTTCTTCTTTTGATGTCATAAAACCTCACCAAAAAAGTTTCCTTTTTCATAATGTGGAAATTTTAAAACTAAAATTGCTTAGAACTAAAAGAGCCCATTCGATGATGTAGAAGATGCTGAATCACTCAAAATTCTTCTATTATTGAAGATTTTGAAGGAAACATTCATGTTTCCTGTTGACTTATGAAAAGACCTAAAAACCTGAAACATATGCATAGTAACACAAAACATCCTACATAAGAATCCTACAATAAGACATCCTAACAATCCTAACAAAATGTCATAAAATGACAAAAGGGGACGCGGTCTCTAAATTCAACCCCCCAAAGTCTATAGAGCTTACCTCAAATGTGACCTCTACTAATGGAGGCATTTCTCTTGATAGTGTAAAGTGTAACACTTGGCTATTTGTCAAGTGTGTGAGTGGTGCTAGACATCACAGAAGTAACTTCTGCTTATTCTAGTATGTGTGCGATGATAGCTCAGAGAAGATTATACTCACCCTTCTCTGAGCTCTAAGAGTAGGTGGACTGAAAGAGAAAGTACAAGTTAGGTAAATAATACTTAAAAACTATCTTGATCCATTTCAAATACAACAAACCCAATAGATTTTAAAAGTATTGTAGCTTGATCTCAAAAAATGTTGTCCTTGCAAATTCATGAAAAATTATAATGATCTTTGTCAAAATTTGATAGAAAATTAGTAAAATATATTGTTAAAAGGCACAGAATTTAAATTCATTAATACTATACTAATGAATCCTTTAATACTTTAGTGACCCTGGTACAAAACACATTATTTTGTTTCCCTGACACTACCTAATACAATAATGTTACTTTTCTAAACAAACTCTAACATTATAGCAGTGAATCCTGATGCAGAACCCACTTTGTTGTTTCCCTGGCACTAACTAATACAATAATATTACTTTTCTAAACAAACTCTAACATTATAGCAGTGAATCCTGATGCAGAACCCACTTTTTTGTTTCCCTGACACTACCTAATACAATAATATTACTTTTCTAAACAAACTCTAACATTATAGCAGTGAATCCTGATGCAGAAGCCACTTTTTTGTTTCCCTGGCACTACCTAATACAATAATAATACTTTTCTAAACAAACTCTAACATTATAGCAGTGAATCCTGATGCAGAACCCACTTTTTTGTTTCCCTGACACTACCTAATACAATAATATTACTTTTCTAAACAAACTCTAACATTATAGCAGTGAATCCTGATGCAGAAGCCACTTTTTTGTTTCCCTGGCACTACCTAATACAATAATAATACTTTTCTAAACAAACTCTAACATTATAGCAGTGAAACCTGATGCAGAACCCACTTTTTTGTTTCCCTGACACTACCTAATACAATAATATTACTTTTCTAAACAAACTCTAACATTATAGCAGTGAATCCTGATGCAGAACCCACTTTTTTGTTTCCCTAACACTACCTAATACAATAATATTACTTTTCTAAACAAACTCTAACATTATAGCAGTGAATCCTGATGCAGAACCCACTTTGTTGTTTCCCTAACACAACCTAATACAATAATATTACTTTTCTAAACAAACTCTAACATTATAGCAGTGAATCCTGATGCAGAACCCACTTTTTTGTTTCCCTGACACTACCTAATACAATAATATTACTTTTCTAAACAAACTCTAACATTATAGCAGTGAATCCTGATGCAGAAGCCACTTTTTTGTTTCCCTGGCACTACCTAATACAATAATAATACTTTTCTAAACAAACTCTAACATTATAGCAGTGAAACCTGATGCAGAACCCACTTTTTTGTTTCCCTGACACTACCTAATACAATAATATTACTTTTCTAAACAAACTCTAACATTATAGCAGTGAATCCTGATGCAGAACCCACTTTTTTGTTTCCCTAACACTACCTAATACAATAATATTACTTTTCTAAACAAACTCTAACATTATAGCAGTGAATCCTGATGCAGAACCCACTTTGTTGTTTCCCTAACACAACCTAATACAATAATATTACTTTTCTAAACAAACTCTAACATTATAGCAGTGAATCCTGATGCAGAAGCCACTTTTTTGTTTCCCTGGCACTACCTAATACAATAATAATACTTTTCTAAACAAACTCTAACATTATAGCAGTGAAACCTGATGCAGAACCAACTTTTTTGTTTCCCTGACACTACCTAATACAATAATATTACTTTTCTAAACAAACTCTAACATTATAGCAGTGAATCCTGATGCAGAACCCACTTTTTTGTTTCCCTAACAGTACCTAAACAAAATAATATTACTTTTCTAAACAAACTCTAACATTATAGCAGTGAATCCTGATGCATAACCAACTTTTTTGTTTCCCTGACACTACCTAATACAATAATATTACTTTTCTAAACAAACTCTAACAATATAGCAGTGAATCCTGATGCATAACCCACTTTTTTGTTTCCCTGACACTACCTAATACAATAATATTACTTTTCTAAACAAACTCTAACATTATAGCAGTGAATCCTGATGCAGAACCCACTTTTTTGTTTCCCTGACACTACCTAATACAATAATATTACTTTTCCAAACATACTCTAACATTATAGCAGTGAATCCTGATGCAGAACCCACTTTTTTGTTTCCCTGGCACTAACTAATACAATAATACTACTTTTCTAAACAAACTCTAACATTATAGCAGTGAAACCTGATGCAGAACCCACTTTTTTGTTTCCCTGGCACTACCTAATACAATAATATTACTTTTCTAAACAAACTCTAACATTATAGCAGTGAATCCTGATGCATAACCCACTTTTTTGTTTCCCTGGCACTACCTAATACAATAATATTACTTTTCCAAACATACTCTAACATTATAGCAGTGAATCCTGATGCAGAACCCACTTTTTTGTTTCCCTAACAGTACCTAAACAAAATAATATTACTTTTCTAAACAAACTCTAACATTATAGCAGTGAATCCTGATGCATAACCCACTTTTTTGTTTCCCTGACACTACCTAATACAATAATATTACTTTTCTAAACAAACTCTAACATTATAGCAGTGAATCCTGATGCAGAACCCACTTTTTTGTTTCCCTGGCACTACCTATTACAGTAATATTACTTTTCCAAACATACTTTAACATTATAGGAGTGAATCCTGATACAGGACCCACTTTTTTCCCTGGCACTACTAATAGAATAAAATTACTTTTCCAAACATACTCTAACATTATAGGACTGAATCCTGATACAGGACCCACTTTTTTCCCTGGCACTACTAATAGAATTATATTACTTTTCCAAACATACTCTAACATTATAGGAGTGAATCCTGATGCAGAACCCACTTTTTTGTTTCCCTGGCACTACCTATTACAGTAATATTACTTTTCCAAACATACTCTAACATTATAGCAGTGAATCCTGATGCAGAACCCACTTTTTTGTTTCCCTGGCACTACCTATTACAGTAATATTACTTTTCCAAACATACTCTAACATTATAGTACTGAATCCTGATACAGGACCCACTTTTTTCCCTGGCACTACTAATAGAATTATATTACTTTTCCAAACATACTCTAACATTATAGGAGTGAATCCTGATGCAGAACCCACTTTTTTGTTTTCCTGGCACTACCTATTACAGTAATATTACTTTTCCAAACATACTCTAACATTATAGGAGTGAATCCTGATACAGGACCCACTTTTTTCCCTGGCACTACTAATAGAATAATATTACTTTTCCAAACATACTCTAACATTATAGGAGTGAATCCTGATGCAGAACCCACTATTTGTTTCCCTGGCACAACCTAATACAATAATATTACTTTTTTAAATATACTCTAACATTATACGAGTGAATCCTGTTGCAGTACCCACTTTTTTTGTTTTCCTGTCACTACCTAATACAATAATTTTACTTTTGTAAACATATTTTAACATTATAAGAGTTAATCCTGATTTCTTGTCCGTGGCCCACATAATTGAACAATACACTGATCTAGTACAAAACTTGTTTAGTTACATAGTATATGTATTTCTATAATATCAATTTTACTGTAAATATTTTTTTATAATAAGATAAATTATAAAAATTCTATTATTTCATTTATTAGACTGGTTTTCATTAAATTAAAACTCCAGGTTTCTCAAAAATTATTATATTTGTTGAGCGTCTGTTTTACTTGACTGATTATTTGTATTTATATTTTAGACCATTTTACAAAAATCGATTAAGATTGTTGTTTCTGAAATGTGAACAAGATTTACAACTAGAGTATATTCTAAAGACATGCCAGCTGACCAGGGAGAGACTGCCTTACATTTGTACATTAATTTAGATCTTTTCATAAAAATCGATTCCTTGTCATTCATATTTTCATTACCTAATTATTGAAAAGAGTAATACTTTTAATATTAATCATTCTAAATTTTTGGTCTGAATCTTAGAATTATTTTTGTTTATTTTGTATTTATTAGGTTATTTATTTTCTTCATATATATATATATATATATATATATATATATATATATTATTCAAATTTTGACTATAACAAATTATTGGTTTTAAAAATGTAGTTTATTAATTATGATTGTTTTTGAAAAAATGCTGTTACATGGAAAAAATGTATCATTGATAACACTTAACTTCGAGTCAGATCTAAAGATATTTCAAGTTACCAAATTATAGTTATTAGTTTACTATATAAATATAGTTAGTAAGCATATTATATATTTTTTTTAAATGTTTTTTAAAAAATTATGTAATAATCTTTATTTTTTAATGTTATTTTTTTAATATATAAGAATGAACTTAGCTGGATCAAATACTGAAAGCAATTTAAGTATAAAACACAAATACTAGTACTTGTTCTTGTAGAAGGTATATAGATTACAGTAGGTTAAAACAATCCCTGACCTATTAAACTAAACCTAACAGATGACATAAATGGACAAAAACTGTGACACCCTACACGACAAATATAAAAGCATCCCAATACTGCCATGCTACACTGTACATCAAGAGCTTGCTTTTAACCAAAAGCGAAAATCTCAAGAAATTATAACCTACAGACAAAAAATCTACAAATCCTACAAATATAAAAACCTTCCAACACTGCCCTGGTATACAACAAGACCAATATATAAACCCAGATTTATTATTGCTATCCTTTACCCTGAGTACCACGTTTTTACCAGAGCGTTATAGTCATGATCCAGTCTGTAAAGTAGTCTTCATGTTCAGTTTGCACCCAAAGTATTCCCAAAAAATAACCCGGAATTGGGTTAATGTTTTAACCAATTACCTTGTATAGTTATATATTTCTACTAAACATTGCACAGTGCACAACACAGTTTACTTTCAGTATTGAAAACATAACTTTAGGTCAATATACAGTGACAAAATAAATTAACAGTGAACAAGAACATGTATTAATGAAAATTATAAACTTATTTGGGTTTTAATTTAAATTTCTGATTATTTCAATATTTGCTTTAAAAATTATTTTTAAAAAATAATAAATTTAATTGATTTAACATTTGATTTAGAAACAGTATACATGTGAATGCTTTGTTCAATAATTCTTTTAACACAATACAAAAATATTCTCTTGAAAGCTAGTATGCTTAAAATTTTACATAAATAATTTTATTTGTATTATAGAATTGGTTATAAAAAATCAGACGGTATTCAACTTTAGTGTAAAATTAAAACATACTTTAGATGAGAAACAATTTTAAATAAATTAGAAAAATGTAATGAAACAGAAAAAGAAGGGATGGTGGAATAAATAAACCGATACCGTTTATAGAGACTGTGCGTCAGCGGCGAACGGATCTGAGCTTCTATTCCATTACATTTCAGAGAACTCCATCACTTCTTTGCATTACTAGGAAGCAGACACAGGAGTGGTAACTTAAAACTAAACTTAACACTAACTAAGGGGTGGGCTTCTCCAGATCTGAAATTTAAAAAAAAAAAATACCTGAAAATTAAAAAAAACAGCTGAAAACATAAAGGTACCTGAAAGAAAAAGTACATATAGGCCAACGAGGCCCATGATAAAACCACCCTGATATCTGAGGTCTTGAAATTATTTAAGGTAAAACCTTTAAGGGTTTAGCCATTTTTAGAAAAGGAAACAAAATCAAACAAAGATAGTGATGGATACACTGGTTAGCTGACATTACCACTATTTGCTAACATGCACGGAAATTTCAGTACGACAGCAGAACACGTAACGGTTTGCGTACCGCGTAAAATAATAATAACGGACTCCGGCTTAAAATAACACTGACCTGCTGTCTGCAAGCTCTGGGCTTCAGACTTCAAAAACCTGAAACAAAAGGAAAACGTTTCCAAGTAAGATTTGGGCTTTAAAAACTAAACAAAATATAAAAATCTTTATAAAGCTCATTTAAATAAAACATTATAAAATATACTGTTTCATTCCACAATTTTAAACACTCTAGTTGTTTGATATGTATCTATTTATTAGTATTAAATTGATATATTACTTCAATAACACTATATTAATAATAATAATGTTAATAACATATATGATGGAACAATTAATATACTATAATTGACATTATATTCCTGCAATGGTAATATTGGAATAAACTGTTTCATTAACAAGCCTTTTCCACCAAAACTTAATTTTCAAACTGCGGAAAAATTATAAGCCTTTGGTCTGTAAAGAAACAATTTTTAATGTGAAATGTTATGTGATCTCAATATTCTAAAAAAAGATAAAATAAGAAACGGTTAAAGGGCAGTTAATTACCCCTACCAACTAACCGTCACTTCATTTTATGAAAAATATACATATATAACTTTGCAAGACTGTTTTCTTTTATTCTCTCACCACTTTCACTAAGCAAACAAGAATCTTATTTGGTATTTATGCCAGTGAAATCTGAGTTCTGTTGAGACTTGACAATGATGATACTATCAATCTTTGAAAGTTAATTCGCATCAATAAAAAGTAATATTCTTGTTTAAGTACATAATATACATTTATAAACAAGGGTATATATATTAGAGTCTCGATAGTTCGAAATAAATGGGATCAAGGCCTCCTCGACTTACTGAAAACTTGGATTACACAAAAGTATGTTCCTGTGCATTTGAAAAAAAAGGAGTTTTAATGAACCCTAAGACTATAGGTAATTAAAAATGCTCTAAATACGTTTATAGAACTTTATGTGAACATTTCTTGGAAGCCCGAATCATTTCCTTTGGATATCGTATTGGTATAAAGATACTTGGAAGCCCAACTCCTTTCTTTTCCATACAGTATAGCTATAAAAAATTATTGGAAGCCTAACTCATTTCTTTTGCATACCATATTGATATAAACATTTCTTAGAAGCCTGACTAATCATTTTCTTTCGAATAGGTAAAATAGGCTCAAATAGAAATGGGCTTGAATTTAACAAAAGCTCGAAATATTGAGACTCAAAATTTCGAGATCCTACTGTATATATATATATATATATATATATATATATATATATATATATATATATATATATATATATATTATATGTAGTGTAACATATATGTCAACCCCTTGTACATGAACCTTTAGTCATTCAAGGGGGAGCCAAAAGGTTCCTAAAATATCTCTGCTGAGGGTGTGGTTTGTACAGTATAAATTCCTCCTGTTAAATGCTTGTATCGAAACTCATTTCCAGTCTAGTGGTACCTGGTTTGTTTTGATTATTTATAGTGTTAGATTTGGTAACTCCGTTATGTGCCCTTTTCATGACAAGTTTGAGTAAACTGTGAAGTTTAATGTGGATGTGAAATTTTGGTGTCTGTTTTGAAAGTGAAAATGCTGCTGAAACTGTTTTATTGTTTTAATAGCCTATGGAGGTGATGCTATTGAAAAAAATCAATTGCACTAGTGATTTGTTAATAATGTTAAGTCAATTGATGACAAACCTCATTCCGAATGGCCAACAATGTCATGATCAGATGAAAATGTCCAGATAATTCTAAAACAATTGCTCTCAGGGCATCGCAGACCAAAGGTCAAACTTCAGATTTTAGTGGGGTACTTTTGAGCTTGGTTTAACAAATTTTAGCTGAAGATTTGGAAGTGAAATAGGTCACTGCCAACGCTGTACCTTGAGTTCTGAGAATAAAAAAAATTTTAAGTTAAAATATGTGATACCTTGAAAGAACAACTTAAAACTGATTCTGTTTCCTTGTAGAAGGTCATTACTGAAGATGAGACATGGCAATTTGGCCCAGCAACAAAGCTACAATCAAACCAATATGAAGTCACAGTCACCTTGTTGAAAAAAATGTTAAATCAAACACTAAGACAATGTTCATTTTATTTTTTTGATGTGAAAGGGTTAGTTCATTCAGTTTGTTACACATGGCCAGACTGTTAATCAAGCTTTTTATTTGAAGGTTTTAAGAAGTTATACAACAATGTTTAAAAAATCCCGATTTGTGATAGATAGAGGTCTAGTTTTTCCACTATGAGAACACATCTACATACAGCCAACTTGGCAAAAAAAATGGTATTGATCTTCTATCACATGTGTCTTACTTACCTGCCCTGTTTTCAATGATTTTATTTTATTTCCACAAAAATAAAAAGATGTATTTAAGGACTCGGATTCCCCAACATTGATGATAACAAGAATAAGTGAGAATACAGCTGTTAACCATTTCTGAACAAGAGTACAAAAAGTGTTTTGACCAGTACTGATGGGACAAATGTATAAAGAATATTTTTAAGAATAATGACTCAAATCTTTTTATGAATTAAATATTATTAACATTATCAAGAAACTCCTCACTAGTCAAAGTTAAAACAAAGGTGCTTGATAATATCAATAATTAGACAGGCTTTGAGCCGTTGTTATCATAAATATCCTTGTTTAGGAAATGTGTAAGGATTAATAAATACAGCTTAGATAATTTGTAATGGTTTTAGATTTGAAAATAGGCCATGAAGTAAATAGCTGAGATGCCAACAGAAATAATAAATTATAATTATTTGATTTTTGTCTTGTGCAATTTTCCAGAACTCTGATTATTTATTACTACATAAAATTCATTTTATTTCTATAAGACTTCAAAGAGAATAGGAGACAAAATTTTAAATAAATAGATACATTTAGAACTATAATCACTTGTACATAAGTTACATTTGCCTATAGTAGCACTTACTTTTATGATTGTTGAGAACGGCAGTTGTAGATGTGCCCTATTGTCAACTCAGACCGTAACTTGAGAATGGCACACACTTACCGAAATGGCCGTTATCAACAATAGTAAAAGTGCTACTATGGGCAACTGTAGCATACTCACATATGTACAAGTGTTTAAAAAATTAGTAACTCACATGAAGATGGAAGCAATTAATATGAATAAATTAAGTAAATCTTCTTTTGTATTTGTGTATATGTATATATATGTGTGTGTGTGTGGCCGATAGTGCCTTACGCAGGTGGAAGGGATTGCCAACAACTAATGTAGACATTAAAGTGATCTTGTTTATAATGAAGGTTTTAATACACAATAAGCTCTTACATGATTAAAACAGGAACTGTTTTAGTAAAGATAAAAAATGCATATCTTTATGAGATTTGGACTAACTTGTAGTTTTGTACTTACTAAGACACACTTTCTATTGTCCTTGCTAGGTAATATCCAGGATGGCTTATAAGAATTGTTGGTAAAGTGACAGGGAAAGATGTGAATTAGTTTGTGAGTAGTTTTCCAATTATGTGGTAAAACAGTGAATGTTTTTTCATTAGCATATTTGTTTAAACATACTAATCTTTTGTAGTTTGTTGAAGGATTTTTTTTAGAGGAATACATTTCTAGGTTCATCTTTTGTCACTGTTTTATATCTGTTATATGTTCATTGCAGTCAATCAACAGACGTTATATAGTCAGATGTAAACACCAAATAAGTCATTTCAGTTGACTTTGTATCACTGTAGAAAAATTCCTTCTCTGAATATAAAGTTTGTTACAAACTGTAGAGATATATTGCACAAAGAGTTTTACTTGATTATTTGAGTTTTGTGAAATGACATCCTGTTTTCAGGACTCTACAAACAATCCTATTTTAATTTTTGGTTAAATCAGTCCCATGATAAACTTTGGTTGCAGTGGAAAAAATTGTTAGGATCACTACTCAGATTATTATTTTTTTTTTTAAATAACCTCAATTCTTGAACCAAATATGTATCTAACGTTTAAATTACACTGTCATAAATAGTATAATACAACAGCTAAAGTTTTGCCAATAACCAAAGGCAATAAAATAAAAAAAGCCATGAAAATTGTATAAAAATACAGTAAAAACCTGATCATTTGTTTCGCTAATCATTATAAGTTAGAGATTGGAACCATATTGAAAATTAATTACTTGATTATCGACGCTCCACTGTATGTAGAAGTCACATATGTGGAGTAACAATATTGTTATGCAGAGACACAGTTTCTTTACAACAAATATTAATTACAAAAAAACATGGCCATTGTGGAAAAACCACCTACAAATCTGAAATCAGGTTAAAAATACTAAATTCAGGCACTAGCCATCTTGTAAATAATCAAAATTTTGTTGTCTATTGTAAAAACTAAGAAGCCTGCAAATATTGCCAAGCTTTAATGTAATAACCTTCCCTGTTTGTCTATTTGCCCCAGCCTCTATTCAAACCTCATCTAAATTTTATTTTCATTATAGCATTACTTTCATTGGTAAAAACCAGGTGAATTCTCATAGTTTAACCTTTTGCTAATAAATATATATATTATTAATGGGCAATGATGGCAAGAACTTTAATTTACAATTCAAAGTTCTATGTTTAAAAAAGCTATATTCTAATAATATTATCTATGACTTCTATAATTGTATTAAACAGGGCCGCACCCGGGATTTTGTCAACGGGGGGCCAAAAATAAATTGGGGCCGGGGGGGGAGGTTTCGGTTTGTTCACCCTCCGTAGAAAATATTGAATTTTTACCAATCTAAAACTAATGTTTTAAGCACATGCAGCATAAAAAAGGCTCCAAATTTCTAAATTTGTGTTTTTTATGACAGTAAAGTAGGCTGTTTATTATTTTTCGGCCATTTTAATATTTCCCGATAATTATCAATTGTCAAGTCACTTCAATGCTTATTTTGTCATACCTTAAAATGCCAACTCAAAAACTGTGTATTTTACCACAAAGCGAAATGTCAAGATGTTTTTTAAAATTAATGATACATTTAAAAATTGCTAACATTTTAGTGCTACTCAAACCCTAATAAGGTTCTTACAATCGAATACTTCAGACACAAATAAAAGCATTTATTTTATCCAAGGGAGGATGGTGCGTTTAGAATAAATATAGGCTATTACAGTCCGTTCACTAGAGGAAATACTGACTCAGAGAATCCAATTTACAAGTAGGCTAAATATTATTTTCTATTGTCTTTTGTATTACCATAAACCTAAATTCCAGAAACATATGATATTTTTCTTGTCATTTTTAATTTCTTTATTAATTTTTATTTTTTCACCCTCAGGGGGGGCCCCTGCCCCCTCCCTTGGGTGCGACACTGGTACTAAGTATCTGTGATGACATTGCTTATATGTTATAAGCTACAAAGCTATTTGGGGGGGGGGTTACAAGGGGAGACTATAAACCAGTGCTAAATGTGCAGGCTAAGGATCTATTATTCAGTGATAAATGTAGGCAATACACAATGGGTAGGAGCAAACAAGTATTCTTAAAAAACTTACTTCAGGGACACTATTACATAAGAAAACACCTTTAAGCCAAAGGATTAAAATCAATACTGTATTAAATTGTGAGCCTGAATAAATACAATATTTCTAGAATAAAATTGTAGATATATAAAACAATTTATTTCTAGATATAAATTCTCACCTAGTCTTTTCACTATTCTGTTGTATTATTTACTTTCCTACAGACCGACAACAAAATATTCATTTTATTACTATGCATGGTTTTAATACTATTACCCAGTTTTAATATTATCACCTATAAAACTTTGGAAAGTCTTATGAATTAAATTTCCAAGTTTGTTGTAGAGATGTAAGGGACAACCATGGGAGCACATGGGCAGAGTTATATACATGAAATTGAGCTACTGTCTATTAGGATCATAAGAGATGAATTAGTTATACATCCAAGTAGAAAGAAATAAATGGAAATTTTGTGGAATTTTTAAAAAATTATACTTTTATATATTTACAATATCATAATATTAAACAGTGAAATTAATATTTATTAAACTGAAGTAAAAATAATTGTGAAAATTGAATAACAAATATCAAAAAACTAAAAACCCACAATTCAGAAAAAAAAATTCAGTCTTGAATAATTATTTTCACCAGATAAAATTGTAACTACAGCAACTAAATTACACATAGAATACAAAAATTTAGATCTGTTAAAGAAAGTCCAGGTCTGTTGAAAAAAAACATAGATACCACAAAAAAGGAATTTTATTATAAAACATTAACTACAATCTATTGCTTACATATCTCTATTACAGTTTAAATGAACGGAATAAAACACTCTCCAAAACTCTCTTGTAAGAGAACACAGCAAATCTAACATCGCTATTTGAAATTATTTCTATCAAAATTCAAAATATTTCCATCAACAAATTATTTTAACTTGTATTTTCTAACAGTAATATCAACTGAACATTGAGAAAATTTAATATTTAGAAGTAATTGAGAATGTCATTAAAAGTTAAATATAAAAAGACTAAGAATCAATAACTTCTGATATCAAGAACCAGATCATCAAAATGAAAACAAAATAGAAAGGAATTCCACAAGGATGGAAAGGCGGAGCTTTTAATATAAATGTATTTCCTTATACCTGAAATTTAAGTTTTATTTGCATAAACCAGTAAAACTTTATTTTATACTACCATCACTCAAAAGTTTTCCACAATGTCGAAAAATTATAGCAGCTAACAACCTGTACAGCAATGCTGACAACCTGAAAAACAAATTTGCCGTAGGTGAACACAAAGTTCAAACTAGATGCAAATGCGATTTTGACAACGGATTACTGGAAAATGTGGATTCAAGGTGACGAGGAACCAAAAATAATAAGTGCAAGCTAGTTCAGTGCAGCATGAACATAAAGGAAAAAAACAAAGGAAAAATATACAATATGGGATTTTAGTACCTGATTACGGGAACATGAGGATTCAAGGTGACAAAGAACAAAAAATTATATTATTTCATTGCAGCATTCATATATAAGAAATGAAGCAATGGTATATGATGATTTCGGAAAATATACATCATAACTAAGAGAAGTATATGATGATTAAGTTCATTTAATACAGCAACAAAAATATTCAGGATTTGCAAAATGAGTAAAGAACAGTCTAGTAATCTGAGAATAAAAATTCAAAAACAATACTTTAAAATACTGAACAATATTATAATACTCTTTATTAAGGTTTCTGAATGCAATAAAAACCATAACAGCTATTAATTTCAACTGTATTGAACAATGAATATATTTAGAGAATTGAATTTGAATTAGATGGACAGAATAATAAGTATGCAACATTTAATGAACAACTTAAATGAATTTAAATTTCTTTATAGCTAACATTTGTAACATGATGGGCTAGATAGGAGACCGACAGACTTATCTAGGGGCAATAGTGCAAAACTGCAATCTCTTGGAAATAAATAGACACTTACAAAAACATATCACACTAATAACTTACTTCAATCATACAATGAACTTTATCAAAAAAAAATAAATAAATAAAAGACTGAAGAAAGACTTCAGTCTTTTCTTTATTTCTTTTTTGATTTATAATGATCAATGTATGATCAAAATATTTTAATATTTTATGTGCCTCCTATCTTACATATAAGATTTTACTATATAAAATTCCTATACACATATATATAATTACCTGATTAATATAACAAATGTAATTTGATGGTGGCGATGTAGGTGTTGATGATGTTGATGTAGGTGTTGATGATGCTGTTGTAGGTGTTGGTCATTGATGCTGCTAGTATCTGATGCTGATGGTTTTATAGATGGCAGTGGCCTTGATAAGGAAAGTTACCTAAAAACAGGAATTAAAATATATATGATATATATATATATATATATATATATATATATATATATATATATATATATATATATATATAGATTTTATGGGCTAGGAGACTGACAGACTTACATTGGTAAGAGTCCTCACTGTAGTCTTGAAATAGAAACACATAAAAGCACTTAAACAATGATTTATTTTATTTCATTCTCTCATATTTCTTTTTGTGTTTTCTCTTCGATTGACAAAGACCACTGTGTGGTTGAAATTTATCATTGTTTAAGTGCTTTTATGTGTTTCTATTTCAAGACTACAGTGTGGACTCTTACCAAGGTAAGTCTGTCAGTCTCCTAGTCCAAAAAATCTAAATAATCTTTACCAACCAAAACTAACCTAAATATATATATATATATTCTTGATATTTAACGTTATCCATTGTTTTTCCGTTGCACTGACTTTATGAAGTTAATATATTACTATGTAAGTAATTTTATCCACCATTAAGTGCAATAATTTTACCTTGAGTGATGAGGCACCTTTCGGTCAATTGACCATTGTCGAATCAAAGTGATTCGACAATGGTCAATTGACCGAAAGGTGCCTCATCACTCAAGGTAAACTTATTGCACTTAATGGTGGATAAAATTACTTACATAGTAATATATTAACTTCATATATATATATATATATATATATATATATATATATATATATAAAAGTGATTCGACAATGGTCTAGTGACCGAAAGGCGCCTCATCACTCAAGGTAAAATCATTGCACTTAATGGTGGATAAAATTACTTACAATAGTAATATATTAACTTCATAAAGTCAGTGCAGCGGAAAAACAATGGATAACGTAAAATATCAAGAATATATATATATATATATATATATATATATATATATATATATATAATATTTGTTGATTCCATCTTCACGTGAGCTACTAGTTCCACACAATTTCACTTTAGTCTCTTTTGATATATCAAATCTATATACAAACATTCCCATTACAGAAACCATCAACATCCTCAAAAACATGCTTATAGATACAAATACACCACATACACACATTGACGAAATCATCCACCTCACAAAATTACTTCACCTACAATAACACATTCTACAACCAAAAAGATGGTCTACCTATGAGCTCCCCCATAGCTAGCATCTTAGCAGAAACATTCATACACCATATTGAACAAAACCACATTTTACACAACAATAAATACTCAGATAACATAATTTACTGGTACAGATACGACGATAACATAACATTATATAAAGGCAACACGTCGAGCACACATATTTCTAAAACACCTCAATCCCATACACCCAAAAGTAACATACGGCTTCGAAACAGAACAACAAAACTCTCTCAACTTCCTAGACCGTCCAATTAAACGCACAAACAAACACATAAATTCAACATATACCGAAAACCCACTAGTACCAATACGACCATTCACAGCTCCTTAATCCACCCTCACCAACATAAACTAGCTGCTTAACACACCATGATATATCGTCTGCTTAAAACATCGTTATACAAAGAAGAACACTACCAGGAGTTAAACACCATAAGCATATAGCACAAACTAACGGATACAACCCAACAATAATTGACAAATTATACAACCGCCTAAAAAATAAACCTAATAACCCAAATACAAACACACAACACGACAATCCCATAAAATACTTATCAATACCATACAGATCATCCAAAACCCACAATCTAACCAACACATTACGAAAATACAACTACAAAATAGCTTACTCCACACACAACACTCTCAACAAACAATTTAAACTCAACAACAAAATCGACGTTATTTAAGCCACTGAAGTTTACAAACTAACTTGCAGTTCGTGCTCCAGTTTTTACATAGGCCAGACAGGGAGGTCCTTCTACACACGTTACCAAGAATGTATAAAAGCACTAACAAACAATAACTACCAATCAAACTTCGCCGATCATCTCAACTCCACAAAACATGACTACATAGACATAATTTCTAACCTTCAAATTCTTCGTAAAGAACACAGAAATAACCAACTCTACACAACTGAACAATACGAAATATACTGGCATTTCAAACTACACCCTACACACATACTCAATACAGAAATAACCAATGCTACACAACCGAACAATACGAAATATACAGACACTTCAAACTACAACCTACACACATACTCAATACACAATTACATTACAACTCACACACACTTTTTTGACATCATAACTCCTAATACTTATAAAATAAACCCACACCACCAGAATATCCTACCCCCACCCTAACACCCTAACCTACGTAAACCTTAAGATCAGTTACGGCCTGAGTTGACAAATCTCCCGAAATGGTCGTCCTCATTTTGTTGACAGTGGACAAGTGAATCCCAGTATAGTTTGAATGTAATACTAAAATGAGGCATATTTCAAAAGGGGAATATACTGCATTGACAGCTTATACACAGTGGACAAGTGAATCCCAGTATAGTTTGAATGTAATACTAAAATTAGGCATAATATTTCAAAAGGAGAATATTCTGCATTGACAGCTTATACACAGTGGACAAGTGAATCCCAGTATAGTTTGAATGTGATACTAAAACGAGGCATAATATTTCAAAAGGGGAATATACTGCATTGACAGCTTATACACAGTGGACAAGTGAATCCCAGTATAGTTTGAATGTAATACTAAAATGAGGCATAATATTTCAAAAGGGGAATATACTGCATTGACAGCTTATACACAGTGGACAAGTGAATCCCAGAATAGTTTGAATGTAATACTAAAACGAGGCATAATATTTCAAAAGGGGAATATACTGCATTGACAGCTTATACACAGTAGACAAGTGAATCCCAGTATAGTTTGAATGTAATACTAAAATGAGGCATAATATTTCAAAAGGGGAATATACTTCATTGACAGCTTATAACTAGTGATACCACATTATTGATAAATATATAAAATGTCTTTGTATTTATACTTCTAAATACAAGTAAGGCATATGTCGACAAATACGTTAGCAGAGTCCCATTAGCCTAATCTTAAAGTTCCATGAACCACAATTTATTGTCCAACCCGCATTCTTATTCTAGTAATAAGTGTATTTTTACGTTCTATCGTCGTTATAAGAAGTTATTTATAAGAAACAGGCTTTCCGGTCCAAAAAGGTTAATTTTTCAATACACATATGCCTGTTAAAGTATACATGATTTAAAGTAATAACTATGACAGGTTGTTTCACTCGTGACACTAAATCCTGACAATTCCTGGTAAATCTTTTTATGCTAATTATATTTAATTAAAATTTTTTTTTACTTATTTATAACTGTGTTTATCATACATGGTTAGATAAACAAATGGTATAATTAAACGGAATTCACAGTATTGAAAACATAACTAATGTTAGACAATAAAATAAAATACAATACAATTTTATAACATGTAATCTATTAAAAAGGTTATCTCTTCTGACAATTTAATGAAAAAATTCTAATTTTTCCGAGAACTAACCTAAACGTAACAAGTCCAGTAATAAGTAATTTAACATTAGCTAATAAAATATTAATGCATTTGTCTACTTACAACAAACAGCTTCTACAGCAATCCCTAGGAAGTGTTTCTACACTCTACAAAGCTAAGAGTGTTTACAGTCTCTTTGTGGTTTTTACATCTTGTCAGCTTGTTTCACAAACCTTTTAAGGTTCTGAAACTGAAAAAAGTCAAACCAGGTTTATGTACAAAATTATTTTTTATAATTGTTTGTTAAATCATCTTGAATTCACTGATTGCAATTAATTAAATAGTTCATAACTAAGTGAATACTCAAAAGCTTACTTGCTGATGCATTTCGAAACAATCGTTTGTTTTACGAAGCTAAGCCTCTTAGTTAGGTCTAGTTTCTTAAAAGGAACGATTGTTTCAAAACACGTCAGCAAGTAAACTCTTAAGCATTCACTTGGTTACGAACTACTTAATTCTATTTTTTTATAGTTTCTGACTTTTATTTATAAAGAATTTGATTATTAAAAAAATGTTAAGATTATGCCATGTATTAGTAAATGTTTTGTATATACAATAGGAATTGTAACCATGTATTAACATTCATTAGACATTAACATCTGACCAATCGTCATGGACAATAAAACCAATAATTTAATTTATGTAAAGCATATTAATAAAGGTGTCTAACCTCTTGCATTAACACTGTGTCGATTTTATTATTGGCTCTGAGATACAGTTGTAAATTTCTAGTAGTGTCAGTGACGATGGCATAAGTCATTCAAATGTATATAGCAGTAAAGTATATTGTTTTGTGAGTTAGTATGCAGTTATTTATTCATTTATTTAAGACATCCATGTAAGAAATTTATTGAAAACAAAAACTATAATGAAACTATATATGTTGAACTTATACTCAATAGGTTTTAAAAATTGTGAATTTATTAATTAAATAAAAATTTCTATTAAATTCTGACACCGTATTCTTCAGTACAACAGCTATAACTAGCAACAAAACCATATAACAAAAACTTAATACAATCATGGACAAAAGATCACAATTGAAGGTTTCTTATTGGTTTCATGATTTACTGTGTCAAAACATCAAACATTACAAAACTCTCAATCATTTGAATTCATAGTTTTAAGTTTACATATAAAATCGGTAATAATCAATAAATTGTAAATAATAAAAATAAAAAATATTTATTCAAAAAATATAATTTACCATTTTAAATTTTCTTTCTAGTGTTGGACTGTGACAGTGGGCTGTGTTTGTCTGTAGCCCTTGCCTATGCATTGAACTTGCATGGGAATGTTTCCAATTCGCGCCAACGGCTGCACTCTGCAAAATACAATATTAATTGAACAAAAAGTCTTTATTAAAATGGTAATAATTATTTCCTTTTTGCATTTAATTGATAATGGGAGAAAATTAGGTATTTATTTCCTTTAGCAGCATAATCAATCTTCGCATAAAGTTATACCAGGCGATACGGAAGTTATCACAAATACAGAGAAAATAAAACTTAATGAGAAAACCCCATTCTAAGGGACCCAGAAAAATAAAAATTCAATGTTTTGCTTATATTTTCTTGAGGTAGAAATTAACAAAATACTTCAAACAGTAATTATAAAAGTGCTGGTAATGCCCACAAATTACGAATTACAAATAAAATTTTCCTTTACCAAACCGCCATCAAGACCACATATAAAAACTTAATAGAATTTAAAAAACACCCACACATCTTTTTTTTTTTGATAAAGTCGCAAAAGGACAAAGCAAACATTTACAGATACTATTCTACTCATAACACACACACCAGAAAAAATTACATTGAACACTCAAACAGCTTTTTTTTAAACTTTGGCGTAATAACGATTCAACTTAACGTGCAATAGCAGCATGAAGGTTAAGAATTCAAATACAATATATTTGTGTACTTATAATTACTATAATGAACTTTATTTTCAATTAAACTTTATAATATTTTGAAAAGCAAATTGTTTTTTTTTTTTACTGGACACAGTGTATTAAACAATGTCGTATAAAACTCTAACCAAATCTATCCTGACTGAATTCTTCGTGGGTATATTTTAATATAGGTAGATAGTAAAGTTGAATAAAATTATAACTAAATCTATCCTGACTGGATATTTCATAGGTATATTATAATGTAGGTATATAGTAATCTTGTATAAAAATATAACCAAAAGTTAAATATTTAGATTTTAAGTTTAGTATTAAAATAAACTGACTATCATAGTGCAGTGCATGTAGCTACTGCGCAGCCGGTTCATGCTATTACAGATTAATATTAAAAATGTGGGAAAAAAATTACCTTTTCTTATTTTCCGAGGGAAAAAATATTCGTGTTCTAATGTTAGCAATGTTAAATCTATCAGGAAAAATAATTTGCTGATCGGAGCGTTAGTAACCACCAAAGTCAGGTTATGTTATTTTTTAAATGTAAATATGTGTTTGCAGTAAAAAGAAACTTCAGATTCGTGTTCAGCAAGGTTAAATTGATCAACAAAAAAAAACATTCGCCGATCGGAGGGTAGTCGCTGATTTTAATAATTACCCACAATTTTGTCTAATTAATACACTTTTAATTATTTGTATTTAATATTATTACCAACTAAACCAACCCTAATGCAAAATGAGTGGTCTAACATTGGATAATTTTCCTACTGATATACTTAACGTTAAAACCTATAACCAAATTATTACTTTATCTATAGCCTTCATGTAATTATATTAATAATTAAAAATGAAGTTACATAAAGTCTAGAACACGAACTAGTTGTGACGTCATGAAACATTTGTATCACTCCGCTCTGAATTTTTTACCCTACTTTAAATTGAAAAAAAGTAACTTTCTTAGGTCAATAAAAAAAACATCTTGTGGATATCGTCGTATTTAGTGGTGTTAAACAAATTCCCAAAATATCGTTGGTGGCCGCGCTTTTGCATTTTAACCAAAAGAACATATCCCAAACACAACTAAAACTTTACAAATTCAAGGCTTACCTTTATTTTTAGAGGTGGTAAGAAATTATTTTTACCCTAGTTTTCACCAGGAACACAAAATATTCAACATTAAAGAAAGGCTTCATTTATTCAGGACTATACACCTCTAATATTGAGATCATAAATAGAAAGGTAAAAATGCTGAAGCTCGGCGCTATAGGTTATTGTTGGAAATTTTGAAAAACTACCAAATTCGACGATATCCACAAGAAATTTTTTTTTTTTTACCTTGAAAAGTTACTTTTTTTCAATTTAAAGTTGGGTAAAAAATATTGCGCAGAGGTAGAAATTGTGAATAGGCGCGGAGTGATACAATTGTAACGTGACGTCACGCTAACTCTACATACTAACATACCTTTTGTTGTGAGTCAGAGAAAAACTATTTTAACACATTGTTATACTTTTGGCGTAATTATTAGAAATTAGTAACTCGTAAAATCACAACACTTGCTGATTATTCCCACAAAATTATGAACATCACCGTTAAATAACTGTTTGCAGCACACACCTTATACATTTATTAAAATCGCGCACAAACCAGTTTTTTGCGATAGTAAGCCAGAAAACTACTTCCTAGGACTAAACAAACACTTAAAGACAGTATATCACGCCCAAGACTGAAAATATTTCATTAAAAATCTTCACACACCTCATTCCAACAGTGACCTACAGACACAAGGTTTTGCCGCTAAATTAAGGTAGTGTAGCCAACCTTCTATAGTAAATTATTATGTACGAAACATGTGACCGGACAGAGCATTTGTTGTACGACACTTGATATTTTTTGCATTATGATACTTATAATTGTACATATAATTTACGCCAACAATTAAAAATAGACTGACTTTTCTCTTAAGTTTGTATTACACAACTAGCTTCAAAATTAAAAACATATACAGTAATTATTGAAAACATAATACTTCGTATTGTTGAAATAAGTTGATGAAAGAATAATAGTACTTTATATGTTTATAAACGTAATGGACTAAAAAATTCTAGGATATATTCAATGTTTAGGTTTTAAATCTCAATGGTAGTTGTTTAATACTAATAGAAGTTAAAAGTCCGTATATTTGTAACTTATTTACCAGCAGATATTGTGATGAAATAAGTCCGTCTATTTGTAATTGTTGTATAATATCAAGTGTCGTACAACTAGTGTTCTGTGTCCGGTCACATGTTTTGTACATAATAATTCACTTTAGAAGGTTGGCTACACTACCTTAATTTAGCGGCAGAATCTTATTTCTGCAGGCCACTGTTGGAGTGAGGTGTGATAATTTTTAATGAAATATTTTCAGTTTAGTGTCTTTAAGTGTAATAATTTTTAATGAAATATTTCCAGTTTAGTGTCTTTAAGTGTTTGTTTTGTCGTAGTAAGTCGTTTTCTAGCTTACTATCGCCAAATAACAGGTTAATGCGCGATTTTAATGTAATAGGCCTAAATGTATAAGGTGTGTGAACAAAAGGTATGCATGTAAAGTTAGCGTGATGTATAATCAATGAAATGAACGCGCCTACGATATTTTGGGAATTGTTCAAAACCACAAAATAGGAAGATATCAAAAAATTTGATAATTTATTTTGCCTACTCTGAGCAACAACAAAAGGTGTGTGTGGTACTTCAGTACAGTTGTGACGTCACGTTACATTTGTATCACTCTGCGTCTATTCACAATTTTTACCTCTGCGCAATATTTTTTACCCTACTTTAAATTGAAGAAAATTAACTTTCCAAGGTCAAAATAATAATTTCTTGTGGATATCGTCCAATTTGGTGGTGTTGAACAATTTCCCATTGGTTGAAATGCAGTAGCTCGGCACCATACGATATTTTGCGAAATTGTTCAACACCACCAAATTGGACGATATCCACAAGAAATTATTATTTTGACCTTGGAAAGTTAATTTTTTTCAATTTAAAGTAGGGTAAAAAATATTGGTTATTGTGGAGTTTCCTGAACCGGGCCTATATTTGCATGAGACATTCAAAAACATGTAAAAAGGCTGTTTTCATTGAAATTTTTTTTTTTTTAGGCGTGGAAACATTATTTTTTCTTTAATTAAAGTTGGGTAAATTTTTCGGCGCGGATGTAGCAATTGTAAAGCGGCTCGCTGCCTCGCGGAGGGATACATGACGTCACAAAGCTCTGACGTCACGTAAGTAGCACACCGTTCTGGGTTTTGGCATAATTTTTATTTTAATGAAAATAGCCTTTTTACATGTTTCGGAATGTTTCAAGCAAATATAGGCACGGTTTATAGAACGTTGCATACTAATATGTAGCTGTTTTAGTAATTAAAACCTACCTTACTAAGCACTCTACCTACCTTTTACAATTATGAAACTCGCGCTCACATATCATTTGTTTTGCGATAGTAAGTCGCAAAATTACTCACAATAACGAAACAAACACTGACAATGCACTCACAAACACTATTCTTCGCAAAAAACAGAAAATATTGCATTCAACAGTAGACACATATTTTTCCTTAGACTCCCTCCAAAGAAATGACTTGCCGCTATTATTCTAGTGCAGCCAACCTTCCAAACAATAAAATATTACGTTCTGTTTTTGTGTTATACATATTGTATTTTATATAAAAGCAAAAAACTGCCTTAAGAATTTAAAATTTAAGAACTGAAAGAAGTTTATAATAATATTATTATTATTAATTCGTAATACACAACTGCCTTAAGAATTTAATAAAATATTACGTTCTGTTTTTGTGTTATACATATTGTATTTTATATAAAAGCAAAAAACTGCCTTAAGAATTTATAATTTAAGAACTGAAAGAAGTTTATAATAATATTATTATTATTAATTCGTAATACACAACTGCCTTAAGAATTTAATAAAATATTACGTTCTGTTTTTGTGTTATACATATTGTATTTTATATAAAAGCAAAAAACTGCCTTAAGAATTTATAATTTAAGAACTGAAAGAAGTTTATAATAATATTATTATTATTAATTCGTAATACACAACTGCCTTAAGAATTTAAAACTTTAATACTGAGTTTATTTTTATAATACACAGGAACATTGTTACATTTAATGATGTAATAATATAGCAGCTGGAAAGGAAATTAGAGACGGAATTGTATCTGTAATTCGTGTTACACAACTACCTTAAAAATTTTAAACCTAAATGCTAAGTATTTTTTAAATAATGCAGTGCAACAGAGTTACATTTAAGCACGGAACAAAATAAAATGATTTATAAAAACAGTAAATAACTTCAATGTAAAAATTCTTCATACTGTAAAATAAGTTAATTTATTAAAAGCATGATGTTTTTTTTTTTCAAATATAACACAGTGAAACATTGTTACTTTGAAGCACGGAATAAAATTAAATGATTTATAAAATCTTAGTTAATCAAATCCGTTCCTTAACAAAACCAACCACTGAATCTATTCCGTATCGAAGCGAACTATTTCATGTCTAGAATAATCAGAAAGCGCCAAACAAATAATTGCACTTGTAACCGTTCTTTCGTCAAACTCCCTCCAATAAAATGAGATTACCGCGATGTCGGTAGTGTAGCCAATCTTTCAAAGAATAAAATATTATTACGTTAATTTTTTGTGTTATACACATTGAGGTTTTTAAAAACAAAGACAATCACATCAATGTAACAATACTTGATTCCCGTAAAGGTTACTAGATCTGAACCAATACTTGCGATATATCGGAAATAAATGTGAAAATCTAACTTCGATATATAGAAAAAATCAAAGTAACAGATCGATATACTTGAACACCAAGATTTGTAAACATCACGTAGCATTGATTCAATCTGATTGTCTCATCAGCACTATTTATATTTATAAAGATTGTTTTGTCATAAGGGGAACTTCATTGCTTTTTATCGGGATCAGAGAATGTTTTTAAATAGTTTCATTTGTTTCCTCAAGTCAAACATTATTTTTAAAAATTTTTTGACAGAAACAAACAAATTTTACTGTTAATTCACTTTAGTCAGGCAAAAACATTATTCATAAAAAATGATATTGACAAAACATATTTCTAATAAATGACAATTTTCTTTGAGCATACTACAAAACTATTTACAAAGTGTTGACAACAAATACTCATTTTAGAGAGGGGTTTGCTACTTATATTTATATAGATAATGAGAATATAGACTGCATCAAGTTAATTTGTTTGTATTTGCTTGTCATTTTACATTCGAAAGAAGAAACAAATTATTAAAATTTAACGTCTTTGTTATAACTCATACCTGATGTAAACATAATTTTAAAATATCTTTTGGAAGTGAATATTGTATTTTATACCAACTCTGCTTCTCAAACAATAGTTTTACTATATTTAGCAACATAATTGCATTCTATCTCCATCTCTAAGTATTAAAATGTTATTATATAAGTTTTTTGCTTTTATATAAAATTCAATATGTATAACACAAAAACAGAACGTAATATTTTATTAAATTCTTAAGGCAGTTGTGTATTACGAATTAATAATAATAATATTATTATAGACTTCTTTCAGTTCTTAAATTTTAAATTCTTAAAACAGTTTTGTGCTTTTATATAAAATTCAATATGTATAACACAAAAACAGAACGTAATATTTTATTAAATTCTTAAGGCAGTTGTGTATTACGAATTAATAATAATAATATTATTATAGACTTCTTTCAGTTCTTAAATTTTAAATTCTTAAGGCAGTTTTGTGCTTTTATATAAAATACAATATGTATAACACAAAAACAGAACGTAATATTTTATTAAATTCTTAAGGCAGTTGTGTATTACGAATTAATAATAATAATATTATTATAAACTTCTTTCAGTTCTTAAATTTTAAATTCTTAAGGCAGTTTTTTGCTTTTATATAAAATACAATATGTATAACACAAAAACAGAACGTAATATTTTATTGTTTGGAAGGTTGGCTGCACTAGAATAATAGCGGCAAGTCATTTCTTTGGAGGGAGTCTAAGGAAAAATATGTGTCTACTGTTGAATGCAATATTTTCTGTTTTTTGCGAAGAATAGTGTTTGTGAGTGCATTGTCAGTGTTTGTTTCGTTATTGTGAGTAATTTTGCGACTTACTATCGCAAAACAAATGATATGTGAGCGCGAGTTTCATAATTGTAAAAGGTAGGTAGAGTGCTTAGTAAGGTAGGTTTTAATTACTAAAACAGCTACATATTAGTATGCAACGTTCTATAAACCGTGCCTATATTTGCTTGAAACATTCCGAAACATGTAAAAAGGCTATTTTCATTAAAATAAAAATTATGCCAAAACCCAGAACGGTGTGCTACTTACGTGACGTCAGAGCTTTGTGACGTCATGTATCCCTCCGCGAGGCAGCGAGCCGCTTTACAATTGCTACATCCGCGCCGAAAAATTTACCCAACTTTAATTAAAGAAAAAATAATGTTTCCACGCCTAAAAAAAAAAAAATTTCAATGAAAACAGCCTTTTTACATGTTTTTGAATGTCTCATGCAAATATAGGCCCGGTTCAGGAAACTCCACAATAACCGATGAAGTAAATGTATTTTGTAACAGGCATCAGTTAACACCGCGAGGTTTCTTACCTATTACAAGGTTTATACGCTTAAAGAATCCAAATTTGGTCCATATATTGAGAAGGGATATCCTCCCAAATACTTGCAAATTTACGACGACTCTTTAAAGATACGAACGCCTAGAATATTAGTGGAAACAAATTTCACTATCTACAAACACTTCCAAACGTACGCCATTTTTCTTCAGTAAGAAATGAAAAAAAGGGGCAACAATTTAGAATAATCAGTGGTGGGAGTAATGGCTGTGGGAATAACGTTGACGGCCAGTAAATATCATTCTAATACTAATGTATGCGTTTAAATATAATGAATAAGAATGATGGAATATCTACTTCTTCTGATAAAATAATATATATATTCTTATAGAAGAAATATTTATATTAATTTTAGTTAAATTCTTGAATTAATAACTCTAAAAAAAGGTGAACACTAAAATACTGGGACATGTACTATATGACACTTTGTAATATCTTATACTTGTATTTAATTGGGAGAGTAGGTATGAGAGCTGTATTCATTGTTAAACTCAGGCCTAAACTCCATAAAAATGTTTCAAATTGATAGTATTCATAACAAAAAAAATATTACGAGCATGAAGGAGATAATAAAATAGTAGTCGAAACGGAGCTAATCGACTCATATATCAATTGACTTTATTCTTAATATAAAAAATTTGTAAGTGTATAAACAAAAAGTTATCCAAACTTTATATGAAACCATATTGCAATGTTATATTTTAAAAGACTCTGAATATATAATCAGAAGTTCTTTGCCGCAGTGATTTCATCGATCTTGTAGAACATACTGACAAACCTTCGATTATCAATTTGTAAACATCAGCTGTAATATTAAACATTTGTGGATATAGGTCATAAAACTTTTTTTTTTATTTCTTGTTATTCTAAATAAAATGTGAAAACATTAATGAATTTCTTTCTTTCTCTTTATAAAAACATTGTTGTGGAACAACTATTGCCACTTCAAGCCTAATTTCAAATTAAACACGTGTTTTGCAATATTTATAAAATAATTGTGAAGTTAGGCTGTAAACAGCTCTTAGCCAAACCATTAAAAAATAACTAAAATATCAATTAGTAAAGAACGAAGTAAGTGGCGCAAATATACTTTATTTTAAAACAAAAAGGTTTTTGAAATTCTATACAGAGCACAGTAGCGTAATTATGATAAATAAATAACAATAACCCTAGCTACAAATATTTAACCACCCTTGATGTACATATTTACATAATATTTGTAGCAAGGGTTATTGTTATTTATTTATCAAAAAGGTTTTTGCTGTGAGACTTTTTCCATTTGTCTCCAGTACTGATGACAAATGGAGGTCTATTCATTTTGTATAATTCCTTATGGGTACTAATATTAAACTCTTTTCTTCTCTTACTTCAATAAGAGTGATTGTAATATGCAAAGTTAGGAATAAATAAGATACCATATGGTCTACACTTGGAATAGGGTGGTGGTCAGTCAAACGCATCAGTTTAGTTATGGTTATGAGTTGTATCGAGTGAAAAAAGGGAATAAGTGCATCTCCCTTGACTTTTCACAAAGTGTTTTATAGTGTTTATTTACCCAAATGAACAATTAGTAATTTGTTAAAGACATTTTTGTAGATACAAATACAGGGCAACTCTTATCATTCTACCATCCTTGTACATATTATAGTACGGTAATTATAAATCTACAAAGGCATTTCCTCCTTCCACTCATTAATCGTAACAATTTAATTTTGGCAAATTTTATGATTAATATTTTCTAAATAATTTCCAATCACAGGTTTTAATAATGTTAAAACATTGTGCTTGTGTATACTATAAGTATTTTGTAAATAACACGGATTAAATAAACTAATGTATTAAAAAATCATAAATAATCCTCGTGAAAATCATGAATTCCTTTCCAGTCGTGGTCTTTGTCACTGTCATTCTGAGCCGTCTTCAATTTGCAAATGTTATTGTAAAAGTGCTTGACCTTATCTGGGATATACTGAATAATCTTCACATCATTAATTTTTTTGACATTAATAGATACTTGTCTGTCATAAGACTTTTCTGTTGGAAGTACAGCTTACTAGTTTTTACCTTTAACAACTTAAATGTTTCTGAATTAAAACCATCAATAAACTCATAAACTTCTACATACCCTTTAGCATTCGGTTTGTATTTAAGATGTCTATATTTACTTATGAGAAATTTTACCTTACTGTCTCGAAAACTGGATGCGGTTTTTTTGAAAAATATAGGTCACCACTTTTTAAAGCCTATGATGTCTCCGTTGGCTACTTGATACACAAGGAAGGCATCACCAGTTTTCCTAGCTGTTGATATAACATCGGTATACTATTCTGGTAGGAAAATTCTATTATATCTTCAGACCACTCTTTTTATACTAGAAAAGTTTCTATTACAAGGTAAGAAACGGTGTTCCTGTATTGGGTAATACTGCTCTATTACTTTAAAACGACTTAAACTAGTTTGTGGCATCAACAACATTGTGAGAGTGTTGTTGCGGTTTTGGCCTCTGCAGGCATCACTAAAGTTATTTCTGTTGTCATGCTTTCCTCTTTTATCTACCAGGGGTTTCAATGTTGGGAACCAGTGTGCTCAGGCAAAAAACTGCTTTATTAGCTCAACAATATAAGGTCAAAAATCTTTTCGGCAAACTCTTATGCGTTCTGTGCCTTTAATGGCAAAGTATGTAAAGGAAAACGACTTTGCCTTTGAACTATCATCTTTTGCAATATTTCTCACTATGCCATGTCTCTCTATGTTGCACATAAGATATGTATCTTCTTCGTTTTTTGTTCTATTACCATATAAAGACAAAATAAATTTATCTTTTTCTTCAACAGAAAATTATAAGATACATGCATCACGGCAGTTACAGTTTTGGCTGGAACCACATTGCCTTTACTGTTTATATATTCCTTACCATGAGTTCTAGCATACTTAATAATTTCATTTTTGTAAGAGAACTTGTTTACAACTCCTTTCCTTCACTTAGGTTGGGTTAAATCTTCATTGCCACTTGACATGTTTGTAGGCCTGTTATGAAACAAATTACTAATCTCAAAATTTCACCTTTCAGCATGAAACGAAAAGGTTATATCCAAAACACCCATACATAAACTACTTCCTACATGTTACGCGGTTTGTAACTAAAACACATTATTCTGAATAAACGGTAAAATCTTATTAACTTTAGAACAAAAACAATTGTGTAAATAATGCACATCATATTCACTTCATGAACATTACACAACATAACAGCTCTGTCACGTCTTGTAACTAATCTGGCTCCACGACCTAGTCTGGACTGAGCAGAAAAAGGACACAACTACTGCAGATATTCCTTTCTTTCATTTATCAATGTTTTCAACTTGTTTTTGTGCAGGCAAGGGGCTGTGCAGATATTTCCTTTTTGCTCTCAGGAAATGAGTAGACACATTTTGGACAAAATGGCTATGTCAGTTAAAAAATTACAAAAATTGTACTTATTTTTTTTACCACTCACCGATCCAGTTAACTTTATAGATACCATGTAAGCATGTAGACCTATTTTGTTAATTATTCAAACAAATCTGAGTGGCAAATTCTGAATGTGATACTTTAGTTAGCATACTTTCGCTTCCTGGCCTAAAAATCTCCCCATTTACTAATAGTTAAATTGGTAGTGGGACTAAAAACACTTGTAAATATGTTACAACTTGCCTATAGTAGCACTTAGTTATATTTGTTGAGGACGGCCGCTTCGAAGATGTGTCACATTCTCAATATATTTCAATAAATATGCTAGTGGGACTTTAAATTGTTTCTAATGAACCTCTGATCTGAGATGAATAGTAGCTTGAAACTTACTCGGAATTTTTCCCACTCCTTGGTGGAAAATATCACTGTATCTAATAAGTTTGATTAATTAATTATCACCATTGACTCTATTATTTATCTTGTATCCTGATGCTCTACTTTTCAGACATTTTCTCTAATCAAATTAATTATTCTTCAGCCAACCATGACCAATTAAGGACTTGAATCTACCATCCACAATATATATCTTGAGAGTCTTTGGTTTGTTATCCACTTCTATGCGTACTTTACAAAAAACACCAATCAGAGATCCTGTGTATTTAGAGTGCTTCATATCAATAGATAGAATTTTATCTTTGGCATATTTGGTTCGGAAATTGTTACAGAAAATAGTTATCAGCATAGACCTACACGTTCTTCCATTTACCCAAAGTAGAAATGGATGTAATCTTATTTAAGAAGGTAGATAGATGCCTCATTCACAGAATTTTCAAATTCATTTTCTAAATTTAAGTTTTTTAAGCATTCTTTATAAGCTCTTTTTTGCTGGACTCATTTGTCATTAAAACTAAGCTGAAAAATATGAATTTGTAAGCTGTCGAAAAAGGGAACATAACAGTTTTAAAATGGAGAAACAAAGACCTAAGTAGATTCTGACTTTTAAAAATGTTTCAATATTTTTTTATATTACTTGTTTGTGTATAAGGTACACTCATTTTTGTTTTTCAAATTTTGATCAAATTAAAATACCCAGTGGTGGACTGATAAATACCCATTAGGGTCTATGTAAGTTCGACCCCCATTAATGGTCTGATAAATTGCTCAACCAATTAACTGAAATCCACTGCACTATTACAGACTACCCAATCCTAATAATACGTTTTCTAGACTTATTATTACTGATGTATTGAGTTCTTCATCATAGTCTTTTTGTAGCATAGTTATATTGATTAGGTGTTGTAACATATGATTAAATGCAGCGTGCTTGTGTTGTGTGGGGTGATTAGATGTATTATGTATGACAGTATCGGTAGTTGTTGGTTTTCTGAAATATATTTACAAAATTACACATCATACACCAGATGTTGAGAAAGATCAATTTCTTATCCCCCAATGACAATCGACAGCAGAATAATAATGAGAATATTATGTAAGGCACACACCCACAGTAGATATTATTTTCTCATATTTTATGATTTCCAATTGTAGGTTTAAAGTATTAAAATATATTTTGAAAAACTAAGTAATAATATAATAATAACTAGTTACAAGATTATTAATTTGGCGATGACAGCAAATTAAAGTTCAGTAAATTAATATTAATTACATTGATAATTTATTAAAACAATTGTTTTTAATATACAAATCTTGGGAGAAAATTTGGCAAATTTTTAAAATTATTTAAAGTTGCTTGTAGTTTATTTATAAAATTAATTTATAGGTGATTCATACTTATGCACATTTTTAACATACAGACTTTTGAATATAAAATATATCTAATGTTTTTACCATTCTTTTAGTGAAATATTGTTTTCACTGTGTCCTTAATGGCATTGTGCTAGTTCATATTGTTAAAATTGAGTGTTGTGAGGTTTTACACATATTTTTGTGTAAAGTTATGTTTTTTTAGAAGTTATAAATTTGTATGGGAAAAGGGATATTAGAATTAGACTATACTCTGATTTTTAGGATTTTCTGCAACACCCCAAAACTAGAATTGGGGTGGGGTCCTTTTACCTAATCTTTTTATTAAACTAATTAACAACCTGCTGAACTTAATAAATCCCCAAGTCAACAACTATGTTAGTAAAGATAGATTTATTCCAGATTGTGGAAATAATTATTATCACATAATTTACTTCACAGTTCACTCATTTGCACTGTAATCATTGGCTTACTTTTTACTGATCTCTGATACTTAAATTTTATATAGACCTGTGAAAGCAAAATGTCCTTACTAATTGATAAACCCTCTGAAACATAAAAAGCAATCCTGATAACTACATAATGTGTATCAAACATAGCTTTAGCCTACAGTATTATTAAGTTTTAAAAATTGTTATTGATATCACTTGGCACAGTGATATTAATATAGAGAAAGTTTTTAAAAACCCCAAGATGTACAACACATAAACGGCAAGTTACAAAATTATGTTTGTTACAGCAAAAAAACTGCATTATGTTTAACCTATAATAAAAAAAACAAATGAAAATTTATAATGAGTATTCGATTTACATTACATTAAAATTGCTTTACCAGAGGAATTAATGTTGTCTTAAAAATGTTCCAGAGCTCGCAACAATTCTAACAACACTACTTGAAATGATTTTTGTCAAAATTCAAAATATCTCAAGGACAAAGTAATTTTAATTGTATAATCTCATAGCAATGTCAATTGAAATAACAAACATTTAATATTTAGAAATAGTTGAGACATGTATAGACATAATGTCATTAAAAGTTAAATATAAAAAGGACGAAAAACCATCAAATTCTGACAAATAATTCAGGTATGCATCTATAATTAAAAAAAAAATATTCCAATGAAAATTCTTAAAACCTAAAATCAAATCTCATACATGAAGAGAATTTTACTATAAATGCAAACACAAGATTATTGCTCTGCTACAGATTTTAAACAATCAGTTTTATTGCACTTAGTAAAAAAAAGTGGCAGATGATCAAATGAAAACAAGACAGAAAGGAAATTCCACAAGGATAAATGCTTTTTCTTATAACTGAAATTTAAGTCTTATTGGCAATAAAACTTTATTTTACACAAAAATACCTCAAAGTATAAAAACTATATCAGCAAAGTATCTTAACAGCAATCCTGACAACCTGAAAAACAAATTTACTTTAGGCGAAAAGAAAGTTTACACTACGTAGATGAGATTTTAGTAACTGATTACTAGCAACATTATTTGAATCCTTGGTGAAATTAAGATGTCGAGGAAGCAAAAAGCAAAGTGAATTTAGTGCAACATAAACATAAAAGAAATGATGCAGTGGTATATGACAAGGAGGATTAGAAATCATAACTAAGAGAAGTTCTTGATCATAAGTTCATTTAATATAGCAAAAACAGTGAGGAATAGTCTAGTGATCTGACAATAAGAATTCAAGAAATGCAAAAACAACATACTTTAAAATAAAAAACACTAATTTTAAAAATACTTAACTAAGTGAATACTTAATTGCTTACTTGCTGAAGCATTTCAAAACAATCGTTTCTTTTACGAAGCTAACCCTCTACTGGCGGCATATGGGCAGGATATATGACAGTGGAGTGGGGTGAGGTGTTTGTATTTTGTGTCATGTACTGGTATAGGCTGTTGGCTTGAAAGTGTGTATGATCATTTAATACATTTTCCCTATTTGTTGCGAAGTGTTTGTAGTTTTCATATTTTTCTAAGGTTGTTAGTTTTTTACTTTGTTTTAGTGTGTGTAGAACATTTAAATTAGTGTGTCTGTGTGTGTGTTGGGTGTTATTTAGGTGTTTTGCGTAGCTGGATTTAGAGTTTGTTTATTTTTTCTGGGTAGTGTGTTCTTCGAAACGTGTATAGAATCCAGTTTTAAAATACGCTTTATTACAAGATTGTGTTTCAGAGCTGTAATCCTCTGATAAATTTTATTGTACTTAGAAGCATTATAATGGTAGTTATGTACTTCATACATTTTATTTGTGATTTAGTTTTTTGTGATTTAGGAAATTTAACTACATTTATTTTTTAAAGATGTGAAAAATAAAATAACCAGATTTTCGAAAATATTATAACAATTGAAGAGATTGAAATGAGATATGGACTGGTTGTTTTCACAACATAAATGTAAATAAGAAAATTTAAAATGTTACTTCTACAACATTTAAATATATGAAACCTAATCAGATATTATTTGCTTACTAACTATTATTAGTTATTTGATATTATTTCAATTTAACATTAGTGATCCTGACTGCAACTAGACCATTAACCGCTATTTCTTAAAACTTTATTGAACGTCATATATATTTTGACAATAAAATCTAAAATAGATATTACACTTTTGCTATTACTTGCGACCAGACTTTTTGTTAACTAAAAGTTGTTAAATTGTTAACTTACACTTGGAGGAAACGTTTTCGTCTTACAACTTCTTCAGCCTCCTGACCCAAGACAAAAACGTTTCCTCCAAGAGTAAGTTAACAATTTAACAACTTTTAGTTAACTAAAAGTCTAGTCGCAAGTAATAGCAAAAGTGTAATAAGAATTAACAACCAGCTCGCCATGAACAGCAATAAGATTTCGATATCTAAAATACTTCTACGGAATAAGTATAAAACGCAACATTTAATAAACAATAAAAATGAAATACAGTTTCTCTATAGCAAATATTTGTAAAATTATATTAGAATGTATTCAAAGAAACAAAAAATATTCAAGGTAATTTGAGAACTCGAAATAAGTATTAAATAAATGATAAACTGGTTGGACATCTAGTCAAAGATATTTAATAGTGTAACATTTTATCAACTAGTTTGTTGCCAAAAATTAAGCCTGAAAACAATATTACGTTACTCTTTCTTGTATAAAATACAAGTACACTCATTACAATAATTTAAAATAATAAAAAACTCAATAGAATTTTAGTCAACATCTAATACAATAACCCACCAGAGTAGTGAGAGTCATAAAGTCATCTAAAAACTATTAAAAACACAAGCAACACTGAGAGAATAACAATATTTTTACATAAAACACAGGCAAACATAATAAAATGAAACAGAACAACCACAAAAGAATCAATCATACAAATTAATATTAACTAATTTTTGGATGTTTTTAATTTATACAACAATAGCTTATACATACTGCGACGGTCTACCGTACCCAGCACATGCAGACTCTATCTCTTGGCCGTTGTTTTCCTCTGGATCCACACTTACCTGAAGACGGCCGACACAGTTAAAATTTGAAACAAGCAGATCTGACACGAGCCAGAACCTGCTTGCCAAATTCTGCCAGAGAACCAGTCACTGGACTTTGATTTTAAAAACCTAACTTACTGCCACTTATTTTCTAACCCGTAATACTTTTAACAATGTAATAATAATCCGACCTGTAACGTTTCATCATGAACAAAATATATATAATAACCTTAAAAAACATTAAATATTAAACAAACATTTGTTTTAATTTCCTTCTTTTTACTTATGTGGTGCTATGAATCTTTCATTATTTTTCAATAATTATTCAAATATTTTGTTTTGAAATTATAATTGAATCTCCCATTTACTTTCATAAAATTTGAATTAATTTTTTTTTTTTTTTTTAATACCTCTAACATACATTTTAACACTTTACATTTAAATGAAAAATTTTTTCAAACATTCCCAAATTATTTACTCTCGTACTACTACCTATCATAATTTAATCTAATTTTATCTTCTTTGAATATATTTATTTAATTTTTTTACACAAGTTTTTTTTATAAATTTATCCACTTCAAATATAATTTACTGAAATAATTTCTATTAATCATATTTTGTCATTAAAACATTACCCATAAACAAAAATCCTTTGTAAAAAACCACATAAATTTTATATAAAAGGATATGAAATATTAACATTTGTTAAAACTAAAAGACTTATAAATCTAAACATGTTCATTTTCAACTGAGAAATTATTTCCTTATTATTATAAATTTCAACTTATTTCCTTTAGTAATTATAGTTAAAGCCATTTTGAAAATTTGTGTTTACTTTGAGAATCTCGCCTTATTGAATGAAGTTATTTAAACATGTTTAAAATCAATTTAAATTTTCTAGTCTTTTTAGACTATTTCTTATTTAATTTAAATCTACTTTGAAACTGATAGAAATATTTTTTTTTATTTGTTTTTCTTAAAATTGATTTCAAAATTTTAAAGTCTTAAATCAATTTAATTAATCAAAATTAAAAAATTTAAAGACAACCAAAGACAGCGCTAACTTGATTGTTTGCCAGTCCCGTACACAGGAATCCTTTCCTTTGAACCGACCTCGGTCTGGTGTTTTGGTCCTCGATCCAGTCTGTCCTTAGTCCGGGTTGGATCTCCCTCTTGCCCCCTCTCCTCCTTGGCTCCTCACTCTCGCTCCGTGTAGGTCATTTTTTGTTTGGCCACACAGGTTGTCTTCTTTGTCTTGATAGTTTGCTTTTAATTTGTTTGTATTTTTATATAGTTTTGAAGAAATCTGTTGTTTTACGCTTGCTATTCTCGCCTAATTTTTACCTTATAAATTTTTAAAGTTTGCTTTGCTAAGCTTTATTTAACTTTTAATCTTGATTCAACTACTCTTGATATTTATTTCGGTGTTGCAAAACCACTTTATGCCTACTTACAGTTCATTTTGTGTTCAAACTTATTTTGTTCACCTACCATTCATGAAACAAAGCACAACGTATATTTATCAGAAGTTTATTTCCGCCTCGTTACTCTACAACCTGCATTCTAGGAAACGGTCCAACCTATTTTTGTTCATATTTTCCTCATAGCTTTAGTGTGAATTTAATCTCTGTTACGAGCGGTCAGATTGCGGAGGCTTCGTCCGCAAGGGCCCTTTTTACTGTTGTTCCATTTGAAGAGGAGAGAATTTGTAAAATGCTGTGTGGTGTCGAAAAAGAAGGAAATCAATAAATACTCTTTACTAGAAATTTTGTTAGACAGCTCTTTGATGATTCTGATAAAAATGAGTCTCTTTGCCAGACGATGAACCTGACAAAGAAGTCAATGAAATTGTAAATTAAACAAATGAAGACATAATAGGTAAATCTGAAAATGACCAATTTGTTGAAGTGTCGACAGATTTTGACATTATAGAGAAAATCCCGCTAAAAATCCGTCAGGAACCTGTTACAGTGCAGTTTTACAATATAAAAGAACCTTTTTTTAGTAAAAAACAAAAATATACTGAACCAGTTAGGCAAGGAAGGACAGCAAAAAGAAACATAATTCTCATGATAGTAGGTCATGTTCACACTACACTAGTTGTGACTACTAAACTTAGAAATGAACATTATCAATTGTTTTTTCAACAAAGACTGTAAGATTCTGCTAGAACCTGTTATGTTATAAAGCCAGTATTTTTTCATCTACTAATTTTTAGTGTTATATATTTGAATAAAAATATTCCTTATTTTCACTAAATAATATGAATATGATTAATTTCATATTCTTATATGTAGAGCTTACCAACAAGATAAAATATTGTTTATGTTTAGACGTTGAATTACTTTATTACAGAAAAATAACTCGCAAACACCTCATTGTGAAAACAGTTGTCTAGTATACATTGCTTACATGTTTTAACAATTCAAAATATTTTTAGAAATATGAGGTTTAGAAAATTAAAATTTTACAATAATGATGTCTAATGTTATTTACAATGCATTTATATAGTATTTAATTGTGAAGTCACCCAAATATGAAACCATAAACCGGTTAAATGTAAAAAAAGTATTTGTGCGGAAGAAATCTGCACGTGCTCTCTCCTGATTGAAACTCTATGCGCCCTCTCGAAGGTTAATTGTTAAACCCGAAATATTTTAAACCTGTAATGATGCAATGTTAAAATAAACATCTTTGACTCGATATTCAACCAGATTATCATTTACTTAAAAAAAACATTTAATAAATAAACTGATTATTGAATACTTTTCAGAACCTCCCTGCTAACAACATAACGATTTAAGGAAAAGTAGAGGTAAAATATACATAATATTCTACAGAAGAGTTGAAGTGTTTTTATTATTCTACATTATAAAAGCCGAATTTGTAATTTAAACTAATTTTGTTTCTTGCAAAACAAATATGAACTTACAAAAATTAGAAATGAAAAAAGCATTCCTAATACGACAGACGCAGTCTGCGATTGATAGTCATGATGTAGGTTTTGGTGTTGCTGGTCGCTGATGCTGGTGGTTTATTAGATGGCAGTGGTCTTGATTAAAAGAATGTAAGTATCTAAAAACAGGAATTTAAATATTTATCAAACAAATATTTATGTATGTGAATGTGTGTGAGAAAGAGAGAGAGGGTGTGTGTGTGTGTGTGTGTGTGTGAAATAGCAAACATATTCAAATATTATAGTCAAGATATATTTTACATAGTATAGTTACCTTCATATGTATTGACAGAAAACAGGTTGTTGAACGTTTAGCGTTACCCAGGGTGCACCACGAGGAGGCGCCCAACTCCACACCCCCCTAAAACAAACATACAGGTTACCAATGTTTAAATTTACATCATGTACTTATACTTTTAAAACATTGTTATTGTTAATGGAGCTTGTGTAATATTATGTTGTTTTAATTTAGAATATCTTCATTGGTTGTAATGAATTATGTTTTCTATAAATTATAGTAACAAATAGAAATTTATTTCGAGTTATAGTTTGTATTATGATACTGATCTTCAAATATTAATACAAAGACATAAAATCTGAAAAGAAACTTTTGTGTCAATCAAAAATTCATTGAAACTATTATGTACCTCCTTGATATACACTATACTATTGCAGTTGAGGACTAGATATTTATTAATGTATCACTTAGTGTAATTTTTAAATAACATAGCTCAATAATTCTTCTAACTTAATCAAACTAAAACCCGATATACAAATAATGGTAATTTTTTCAAGTAAAACAACCTAACGCTTTTAGTTTTAGTTATAAAAACTTTCAGTGTTTTCCACTAGTACAAAAATATAATTCTATTATTTTCAGACCATTTCAAAATAAAAGTGTATTTTTAAAAAGTTAAAAAAATTAATTTACTATCTATTCTGTTTAAAATTATGTAATTATTTTCTTACTGAAAAAAATGTTTTAAGACTGTAAAAACAATAAAGTAACTAATAAATAATACACACAACCTCTAAGTATGTATTGTCATTTCTCTAAGGATGGTTCTTTTGTAACCGAAATGTACATAAGACTAGAATCAAAATATTTGTGTTTAACAGTTGTGTGTATTATTTATTAATAATAAGCGACAGTCATTAGTGACAGAGTTACTACTAGGGTAGTTTATAAAATAAGGTTCCCAATGCTGCTAAGAAAGAATGCGACGTGCTAGGAGAAATGTGGTAACACTGTCTTACTTATCAAGTCCCCCCTCTCTTTATCCCCACTACTCCTGCTTCGCTACATTGCTCTGTGCCAGGCTAGCAGCCTTCGAAGTTGGAGCTTCCCATTGCTGTTCCTGTCAGTTGCGAAATTCATGCTTTGATACGTTTTTTAATTGCAGAAGGGATTTCACCTATTGACATATATCGTTAGTTAATCGAAGGCTATGACAAAAATAGTATATCTGTTCAACATGTTCGCAAATAGTGTAGAGAATTCAGTGAAGGCCGCACGAAAATTCATGATGAAGACCATAGCGGAAGGCCTTCCGTTTCAGACGGAATTGTTGATAAAGTTGAAAGAGTATTGCTTGAAGATCGGAGGATTACCATTAACAGACTTGCTTTGCGTATTCCTGAGACATCCAACACCACAATCATTAACAAAATATAAAGTCAAGGAAGAGGTTACTTGATTCCTCAAATGTTTGGCGGCAGAATTCTATAACATGGTGATAGAAAATTTGGAGCAAAGTATTCTAAAGTATATGGACAGAAACGGTGATTATGTGGAAAAATAGCGTAAGTTTTAAGCTTTAAAATGATGTATTACATTAAGAACAAAAATAAAGTTGTCTATGTTTAAAAATTATGGAAACCTAATTTTATGAATAACCCTCGTATTTTGGAAAAGTAATAAATTATGTTTACAAAGTTTAATACTCACGGAGGGCCAGGCAGAGGAGGGAAGCTGCAGCGTGCAGATTCTAGAAACAATACAAGGATTTAGAACAACTTACAGGTAAGATATATTATTTTCCTTAAGCTAAATAGTACAGCAAAACTTCTCCTTATTGACAATCCCATTTTACAAGTATCTCTAACTTATGAACAAATTTTCAATCTTCCCCCATTGCAAAAGAATCATCTATCAAACCTCCCTCAACAACACAGACTCCTAAATATGGGCAGTAAATTTGTTTTTTTTATCAAAAAGATAAACACTATTTCACTTTACTTGTCATAAAACCATTACTTCCTGATATTTATCAATAGGCGCTTTTCCTACCATAGACATTTAATGCACTTTCATTAAATTTTGGTCTTAACTTGGCTAAAAAAACACTACTCACTGATTTTTCAGCAGAGACATTTCACACTAGGTCAATACATTATCCAGTGCTGCATTGAATAATGCACTGACCTACTATGAAACGTATCTGCTGAAAAATATCAGTAATTAGTGGTTTTTTGCGAAGTTAATACCAAAAGTGTAATTATAGAAAAACCTCAAGATGTACAACACAAAAACTGCACTTTCATTGTTGAATGCTCAGGTATGTGGTTTTTATGTTTTGTAATGAGAGGTTGTTCTGAGTTGATTATTTTATTATTTATTTATATATATATATATATATATATATATATATATATATATATATATAGTGTGTATATATAGATTTTTTGGACTAGGAGACTGACAGACTTACCTTGGTAAGAGTCCACTCTGTAGTCTTGAAATAGAAACACATAAAAGCACTTATCCAATGATATATTTCAACCACACAGTGGTCTTTATCAATCAAAGAGAAAACACAAAAAGAAATATGAGAGAATGAAATAAAATAAATATAAGTTGTAATCACAGATTGTGTAGAGTAGAAATCAGATGTACAGATTAAAGATATATATATTGTTTCCATGAGCATATGAGTGATTATAGTTTATATAAGTCTGTCAGGGGAAAAGAGATTGGAGACGTCTGAGGCTATTAGGAAAAAAAATTGATAAAAAAAAAAAAAAAATATATATATATATATATATATATATATATATATATATATATATAGTGTATATATAGTGAATTTTGTATCGTGTGTTCCATCATTAGCTATGTATTTTTTTTTTGAGGTGTTTGGATACGGTATTTAAAAATTTTCTGTTGTGTTCACTTTGTTTTTATTGGTGGAGTGTAGAATTTCTAGGTTTATGTCTATGTTGGTGTATGAGAGTAAGAGCTCTTGCAAAAGTATGCTCAAATATGATTTGTTGTATGTTTTTGATGTATTCCTTGTATTTGTGATTAACTTTTTTCCTGTTTATCCTATGTAAAAGCTTGAGTAATCTTTGCTTTTGCAATGTACTTTTGGTGAGTACAAATAATGTTCAATGGGTGGAAGTTTCGCGGTACTATATTCTTAAACTAAATCATTAGTAATTATTGCATAACTGAGTAAATAATTATGAACTTACTTGCTGACAAGTTTTGAAACTGTCATTTTATTGACTAAGCCCTGACCCACTGCTATCAGGTATCGTTCAAGGATGCAGAGCCTATGCTTTATGAAGGTGGAGATGGGAGGTTTGGGTTAAGCGTGTTATGTAATATACAATGGAATAAGGTATTCGATTTGAAAGGAGTGTGGTTGTTTAAGGTATGTTGTCTTTGTGTAGTGTGATGTTTGAATATTTCAAATTTTGATGTAGTGGTTAATTTGTATACTATGGTTTAATGTAGAGAATATTTAGAGTAGTATGGATGTGTGTATTGGATGTTTTGTATATGTATTGCATAGCTGGACTTTGGATTTATGTTTCATCAATTACATAACAAAATACATATTAAACCATGGTAATAAACTAGCCACTAGAAAAGTTTCAGTAGTACAGATAGGTATTCAATGTAACTGAAATATTTTACTCTTACAAAAAGTGTGGATGAAAGCTATCTTTACTTATACACTTTAACAAACACCTTTAACTACATGTAACGAGGTACGAACAATTTTTAAAAAAGTACATTATAAAAATGCTGTGTTACGGCTTTTCTTCCATAGAGAATACTTGTTTCATTTTGAAAATGAGTCCCTAAATTTAAGAAATATAAAATGTTTTTCTAAGAGTAGATCTACATTTATGAGGCAACATTACCCATGCTTAGCCATAACTTTTCCCAGCACCAGGGGATTGTTCTTTACTTCTCTCTATTTCTCTTACCCTTCCTATAAAGGAGTGTAGGAACACTTTTGTTATTATCACTCTTTTACCTATTATAATAGAGAATAGATTTACTTCAGCAATGACCTTGCACAGGTGATGCTTTATACCAGCAAGTTTTATAATCCTACCCTAATCCTCTTATTTACAATCCTTTCTTACTCTCCATAGGTGACCATGATAGAAAAACCCTGGGACATCTTAAAACCAAATAAATAAAAACAACTATAGCATACAGATGGCAGTTTTAAGAGTTATTTTCTATTTAATCATTTGACTGTTTCAGTAGAAAATAGGACGATTCTTAAACATCACTGTAATTACTACATTTAAATATTTAGGTGATGATAATATTTTTTTGCTATCTTTGTAACAACATATTCTTGTACATACCTCTCATTATCTGACCCTCCGCCTTTTGTAGACAAAGAGTTCTGGGTCCATTTCTAATCCAGTTCCAGGTCCGTAGAAGGATCGAATGTTTTGAAACGCGTCAGCAAGTAAGAAATTACGTATTCACTTAGTAAAGTATGTTAAAATTAGTTCCAGGTTCATTTCCAATCATGTCACACTAAGCTACTTTCCAGATGATGCACCTAGATTCTACTGAAACAAACTTTATAAGTATTTCTTCTTAAAACTAAACATCAGGGTATAAATGGCAGCAGGGTTAATAAATGTGTAATGATATACTTACCGTTATTTTGTTTCTGAAGAAAGTCATTTATTTTTCATCTTCACAATGTGTTCTCAAAAAATGCAAACAAAATTCAGAACAAACAGATTTTAACAATATTTGTTGTATATTATTGTCATAACAATATTTGTTATGATACATTATCATACATTTAAAGAAATTATAAAATTTATAGCTAAAAGAGCCTGAAAAAGGAAAACAAGAATACAAACCTTTCAATATATGTATAATATAAAAATCAATTCTAGCATAACAAAATCTAACCACAACTTATAACAAAAGGGCCCTCGGTTCCTAACATAACTAATATCATATTTTAGTACTAAAGTTTGCTGAAAAATAAAAACATTTATTAAGGAAAACATTGTGAATAAATATTGAAGATCTATAAATCTCCTTGAAGGTCTTTCCCCTTAAGGAGAGTAATATTGTCTCTTTTAAGAAGCAATAATACTTACATAAATATTTGAATATTTAGGACCAGCTAATCAGTGTTTACTGAAATATATAATGAAACAGAAGTTTGTTAAATATTTTTGTGTAGAGTATGTACGGTTAAGTGGAGGACATAACCATGTTACATAATTGAACACTAAAAGAGAGATAGTGTTCAATAAATAATATTGAACGGGAGGCCAACCAACTTCTATTCCATTATAAAGGACATATCACAATACCTTATTTATTGGAAACAGAAGCAAAGTGGGTAAATATCAACTACCAACATCATGCAATTACCTACATCATGCAATTGTCTACATTATCCAATTACCTACATCATGCAATTACCTACATCTTACCATCTAAGACAAAGTAATTAAGTCCAACCACTAACCCCAATAAAACATGCACATGCAGAAAATAAGTAAGGTATAATGGGCGATATAAGTTGAGCTGACATGTCAGACACTATCTAAGACTCAGCCGCCTTCAACTTTTAAACATGAAACAGACAAATCAGTTGGACTCACCCGGCTGTGACTTTCAAACCTGAAACGGACAAATTATTTGGGCTCACCCGCCTGCAACTTTTAAACCTGAAACAGTCAAATCAGTTGGACTCATCCGGTTGGTACTTTCAAACCTCAAACGGACAAATCAGTTGGGCCCACCCAGATGTGACTTCCAAACCTGAAATGGACAAATCAGCTGGTATAAGATTATTTTCATGCTGGAACATATATATATATATATATATATATATTATTCATTTAATATTTTGTAACAATATATTACTCTTTAATACCATTTTTTAGTTAATATATAATCAATATGTTTGTATTTTTGTAGCTTCTATGAAAATACTTCTCTTATAAATTTCTTGATATCCAAATTAGTAAAAAGTTCAGTTCTCTTTCATTTAATTTTAATATTTTTTTTTCTAATAACCATTAATTTCATATTTTTGTTCTTAGTTTATCATATATTGTTTACAGATGTTATAATCTTTATTTTCATAATATTTAATGAACAACTGGTTGACATTTATTGAAATTTTGTCTTCCTTAATCTTGTTTAGAATTCTCAATATGATTCACTTACAGGATAAAAATATTCAAGATATTTTAAATGTATTGAAACATTCGCTTCACCAGTCCATATTGTCAAGAAAAGACAATAATCCTCAGAACAGAAGATTTTCTTGCTCAATTTTATTTAATGTAACTAATTTTGTAACACATTCTCCTGGAGATGATTGCTTTCCAATCAAAATGTACAATAAGATTTATTTGAATAAAAATGTGTATTTGTGACTAAAAACAGTTGTAAATATGTTACAGTTGCCTATAGTAGCATTTACTTTTATGACTGTTGAGGACGGTCGTTTTGGGCGATGTGTCCCATTATAAATTCAGACCGTAACTGACCTCTTGGTTGTTATAGGTTAGGGCGGGGTGGGATATAGGGTGGAGATGACAATTTTTGACGTCATAACCCCCAATACTCTCTGAAATACACCTACCTATTCTACCCCCCCCCCCTTAACCTATAACAATCAAGAGGTCAGTTACAGTCTGAGTTCCAAAGGGACACATCGCCCAAAACGTCAACATACATAAAAGTAAGTGCTACTATAGGCCAGTGTAACATATGTACATAGTTAAAAACTAGTAGCTTTCATGAAGATACTGTTTTATTGGCGAAAAGCTTTGAATAAATATATGCATTAAAAGTATTCTTGTTTTTGAAACATTTTCAATTTATTAATTATATATAACTAAATAATATTTTTTTAAATCTTAGTGATTTAATGAACATTTAACATCCATTTCAAATTTGTTCCTTATGTTGTATGGTTCAGGATCTAAAATGTTAAAAGTGAAAACAATTTTATTTTATTTCTATATTTGTTTGTACAATTAAAAAAAAAGAACCAAGACCTGTGCATAGTTTTGTTATTCTATGTATAACTCTTGTTTTTTATTTCATTATATGTTCATATAACAATTTTTTATCTCAGTGAATCAATGAACATATTATATACTTACCATTTGTGCATTAAGCATATTGTTCAAGCGATATAAGCAATTAAAATAAAGGAACAAATTTTGTTAATGAAAAAAAGTTATGTGCCAAATGTTATTTCACTATATTATTATTCTATGGTTAATAAAAATGATAATTTTTTTACACAGTCAGTAAAGATGTCCCATTATAAAATAATGACTGCCAGATTAATGAATAAACACTTATGTTTTAAGAAACTAGAAATTTTAGATGTTGCTATCCTCCCCAAGAGAAAATTGTACTGAAAAAATTGTAAACAAGTTTATGTTGATAAACTTACCTAAAATTCAGATCAAAGTCACTGCTTGTAGCAGAAAATATAGATGGTAACCATAGTTGCTGAAGAGTTGATAGTTGATGTTGCCTCGCTGAGTTGGCAGAAGGCGATGTTTTCCTTCTAATGTTGGTCTTTATGTATTTATTTTCTAGAAAAACAAAAGAATGAAAATTTGTAATCGTTTTTCTAACTAAATGTTGGAAGCATTATAGTGGATCTTACAAAATTCATCCAGAATGTAATATCCACACAGAATAACCTGTGCTTCTTGCAGTTTTAGCTCTGCAGCCATAGTTCTGTACATGCATGGTATTAACCTTCATTTTATATGAAGGAGCAGACATTATTTTTGGTACACTACTAGTTTATAGAAAGTATTTCTTTTGTGTCTACTTTATTGAAATATCATATGTGAACATAGATCTGTAATTCATTTTCTCAATACAAAGAATGCATGTTAAATCACTTTAAATTCGTCAACAGATCTGTGAGGTGCAAGGACAAAATGCAATATATTGGTAAGAAGATAAATCAATCATAGATATGAAAGTTGCATGATAACGACTGAAATAGGAATCCGCCTTTGGTTAAGGAAAAAATTAATGAGAAAATATTTCTGAAATCCTTAAAATTAAACTTTTACAATAAAAATATTGGAAAAAACCCCAATACTAAAAAAGTAACTTATATTAGAAGTTACCTAAGATGAAACCTTTTGATGGATAGATCAAACGATAAATTAATGACTATAGATAAAGAGGAAAACTTAGTTTTATAATCTTTACGCTAATAGTTTTTTTTCTAATTACGTTCTATTACTTTAATTAGTTTTTATTATATATATTGTTATTGGCTGTAGTTTATATTACTGGCATGGCTCAAGATGGCAGACCGTTGTTTAGTAGTCAAAGGCAGAAAGGGTTACGGCCAGTCTAGTTTGTAAGTTATTGTATTCTAGATTGTAATTTTGTAATAGATCCCTCTGTTGATGATCAGATGGTCATCAAAATGTACATAATGGTTTAATTTTAGGTAACTTTTATTATTAGTTATTTTTGATTATTTTTGTAGTTTTGATAATTTTTTATTTTTGATAATTTTCTACTTTTCTGCTAGGATATATATTCTTATTTAGAGTATCCTAATTACCTGCTATTCGGAGCATCATCGCACTCCCCGTTGAAACGTTTCAAAGGACCTCTGTCTGTCGGAACTTTTTATGAACTGTTCTTCCACAGAACAGAAAGAAGAAGATTATAAAAGATTCTGACTGATGGAGGCCCTCCGAAACGCATCAACGGGGACTGTGACAATGCTGGGAATGTCAGGTAATTATGATACTATAAATATTTTTGTAGTATTGGGGTTTTTCCTATTATTTTATTCTAATATATTGCACCACTGTGCTCTATTCATCACATCTGTGATGTTTTATTTTTAAATTTTTGATCTTTTTATGGATTTTCTACAATTCTCAAGATGACTTCATGAAATATAGGGATTTCATAATCCCTATAGTACCCTGAGCCTACAGTCTGTCATTTAAACAACAATATAGTAATAATTTGTATATATACACTCACAAGTTTTGATATTAATAACAGACGGTTGGTATATATGTCAATAAAACTTTTCAAAATAACGGCGAAGTTTTGACAGATAGTTCTATACAAGGTGTGGCTATTAAATAACGAGACTGATGCTGCCGTGGATCAAAGAGGCATGCATCAGCCACCATTGTTCAACAGCTGATTAGTGTGAACCTTTCTCTTTAGTACGCAGTTAGTCTTTCTTCTGTAAACAACACCGTTTATACAAAGCCTACGCTCACGTTATTGTTGTTTTTTTGATTTGCCGGATAAAACGATTAGTGTAACTGTAGAGCAACGAATTATTGGGAAATTTCACTTTAAACTTGGAAAAACTGCTACTAAAACTTTTACTTAAGATCCAAAAGCGAAGTTCCCCTCCATTCCCTGGAAGAGTCCCACTTCACCGAGAGCCAAAAAGCTAGAATAACCAAGTCAAAATTTAAAGCAATGATTGTTTTTTTTTATATCCATGGGATTGTGTACCTTCACTAGGTTATTGAAGGTAAAAAAATTCATCAATATTACTACCTTCATGTTCTTTCTAAATTATGTGAAAAAGTAAGGAAAAAATGCCCTGAAATATAGAACAAATCATGGGTTCTCCACCAAGACAATTTGCCAGCTCATTCCTCGGTCAATGTCAATAGCTTTCTAGCCAAGTACAACATCCCAGTGTTAGAACATCCACCTTATTCACCAGATCTTGAACCATGGGACTTCTATCTGATTCCTAAGGTGAAGTCTGCATTAAAATGGAAAGATTGAGTCTGTGGAAGCTGTAAAAAGGAAACCGGTGCGTGGCCAAAGGAGCCAACAGAAGATAACTTCTAGCACCATTTCCAACAAAGGAATTCGCATGGAGTGTTGTAGGGAAGAGAAAAAGTGTATATTGAAGCTGATAATAAGTAATTATGTATAAAATAAAAATAAAATTTTTTACACGTCAGTCTCGTTATTTAATAGCCACTCCTCGTGTATATATATATATATATATATATATATATATATATATATATATATATATATATATATATAGGCTTATGACTGTTTATAGGTTTGATAAGATACAAAAATTTACTATTACATGAATCATGTTGTATAGTATATATTTATTTTTCTATTTCTGCAATTTTAAGTCTGATTAAAATTGCAAACTAGCTGTTGAAATGTTGCTGTTATTTTGAAAATAAATGTTATTGACTCATATATAAACTGACTATTAAAAATAACAATATAGTCTCAAGCCCCAAGTTGAACATGTGTTGCTGAATTGCTTGCCTTTTTTCAATATAAAAAGTGTTTTGTCATTTTCATATTAGTGTCATATAAGTAACAAAAAATATGGTCCTGTTATTGAGGTAGCATTTTCAACTAAGTCCCTCATGGAACATGTTAAGGACAGAAGTGGATTTAGATAGAATTATTATAGACTCTTTCTAATGAATAATTTAAGGTTTAAATGAAGCTCATCCCATTTTAACCCTAACCCACATCATTGCAGAACGCTTATTCTTGGGTTTAACACCAAAAGAAGGTGTCAGATTAGGTCAACAATACGTAGCTAGCTCATTAAAACTCTAGTGCAAAAGAATAAAAAACTTGCTTTACACTAACTATTTTTTGTTAGGTCTCCCCTAACGGCGGGTCCGAACTCGGGTTAAATGTGAGCTAAAGCAGTCCCTACTAAGGACAATATTTAGCCTAACTGTGCTTACACGTTGGGTCTCATATCTCCTGTTTAAAAAAACCACTCCAAATTGAAAAATTGCTCCAAGATGTTAAGGATGATACAGAAATGGGCTTCTAAGTGATTTTTCTTTATCGAAGAAGTTTGGGGAACTAATAAAACCATGAGCTATAAAACTTTAATTAAATGAAAAGCAGAAGTAAAGTGGAAGAAATTTTATTAGTCATCTATAAATATAAAAATTTATCCAGATAGACTGTATAGACCAGGGATGATTTAAAATTAAAAATCATAAAGGACTCAACACCATAAGCATACCTATTTAACTTATCCTTCTGTTATTCTTTCATTGGTCTGTATCCAGTTCTGACTCTAGCTACTCCCAAATCTGAATATCTACTAAGCTCCTCTAACTCCAATTTTCCCAATGTCTCTCCATGTAACACTCTGTTTTCTAAAAGAATTGTCGCACTGTCCAAACAAGAATTCTGAGACTGTTTTGTAAAAATTAAAATGAACATTAACATCACTGGTATCAAAGAAAATCCCTCAACAGACACACACAAACATCACACCACACATACACACAACCATTACATCAGAGACATTATTAGAGGTAAATTGTGTTTCACATAAATAGCTTCACAACAGTGAAGCCCTGTATCAATCTCTTATGTAATGGTATTTTATCAGAATCACACATAGATGTTTACAACAAATAGTAACATAATTTACTCACATAATCTATTTGCTGCAGGATATTTCTTCACTATCTGCTCAAATCACAAATCTTCTTTTCTTCTTTTGATGTCATAAAAATCAACCAAAACAGGTTTCTTGTTTCATAAACAATAATCAGATCTTCTTTTCTTCTTTTGATGTCATAAAACCTCACCAAAAAAGTTTCCTTTTTCATAATGTGGAAATTTTAAAACTAAAATTGCTTAGAACTAAAAGAGCCCATTCGATGATGTAGAAGATGCTGAATCACTCAAAATTCTTCTATTATTGAAGATTTTGAAGGAAACATTCATGTTTCTTGTTGACTTATGAAAAGACCTAAAAACCTGAAACATATGCATAGTAACACAAAACATCCTACATAAGAATCCTACAATAAGACATCCTAACAATCCTAACAAAATGTCATAAAATGACAAAAGGGGACGCGGTCTCTAAATTCAACCCCCCAAAGTCTATAGAGCTTACCTCAAATGTGACCTCTACTAATGGAGGCATTTCTCTTGATAGTGTAAAGTGTAACACTTGGCTATTTGTCAAGTGTGTGAGTGGTGCTAGACATCACAGAAGTAACTTCTGCTTATTCTAGTATGTGTGCGATGATAGCTCAGAGAAGATTATACTCACCCTTCTCTGAGCTCTAAGAGTAGGTGGACTGAAAGAGAAAGTACAAGTTAGGTAAATAATACTTAAAAACTATCTTGATCCATTTCAAATACAACAAACCCAATAGATTTTAAAAGTATTGTAGCTTGATCTCAAAAAATGTTGTCCTTGCAAATTCATGAAAAATTATAATGATCTTTGTCAAAATTTGATAGAAAATTAGTAAAATTTATTGTTAAAAGGCACAGAGTTTAAATTCCTTAATGCTATACTAATGAATCCTTTAATACTTAATTATTTTGCTTCCCCGACAATACCTAATACAATAATATTATTTTTCTAAACAAACTCTAACAATATAGCAGTGAATCTTGATGCAGAACCCTCTTTTTTGTTTCCCTGGCACTACCTAATACAATAATATTACTTATGTATACCTACTCTAACATTATAGCAATGAATCCTGATGCAGAACCCACTTTTTTGTTTCCCTGGCACTACCTAATACAATAATATTATTTATGTATACCTACTCTAACATTATAGCAGTGAATCCTGATGCAGAACCCACTTTTTTCTTTCCCTTGCACTATCTAATACAAAAATATTACTTACGTATATCTACTCTAACATTATAGCAGTAATTCCCGATGCAGAACCCACGTTTTTGTTTCCCTGGCACTACATAATACAATAATATTACTTTTATAAACAAACTCTAACATTATAGCAGTGAATCCTGATGCAGAACCCACTTTTTTGTTTCCCTAGCACTACCTAATACAATAATACTATTTATGTATATCTACTCTAATATTATAGCAGTAAATCCTGATGCAGAACCCACTTTTTTGTTTCCCTGGCTCTACCTAATACAATAACATTACTTTTCTAAACAAACTCTAACATTATAGCAGTGAATCCTGATGCAGAACCCACTTTTTTGTTTCCCCGGCACTATCTAATACAATAATATTACTTATGTATACCTACTCTAACATTATAGCAGTGAATCCTGATGCAGAACCCACTTTTTTTTTCCCGGCACTATCTTATACAATAATATTACTTATGTATACCTACTCTAACATTATAGCAGTGAATCCTGATGTAGAACCCACTTTTTTGGTTCCCTGACACTACCTAATACAATAATATTACTTTTCTAAACAAACTCTAACATTATAGCAGTGAATCCTGATGCAGAACCCACTTTTTGTTTCCCTGGCACTACCTAATACAATAATATTACTTATGTATACCTACTCTAACATTATAGCAGTGATTCCTGTGCAGAACCCACTTTCTTGTTTCCCTGGCACTATCTTATACAATAATATTTTTTATGTATACCTACTCCAACATTATAGCAGTGAATCCTGATGCAGAACCCACTTTTTTGTTTCCCTGGCACAGCCTAATACAATAATATTACTTATGTATACCTACTCTAACTTTATAGCAGTGAATCCTGATGCAGAACCCACTTTTTTGTTTCCCTGGCACAACCTAATACAATAATATTACTTATGTATACCTACTCTAACATTATAGCAATGAATCCTGATGCAGAACCCACTTTTTTGTTTCCCTGGCACTACCTAATACAATAATATTACTTATGTATACCTACTCTAACATTATAGCAGTGAATCCTGATGCAGAACCCACTTTTTTGTTTCCCTGGCACTACCTAATACAATTATATTATTTATGTATACCTACTCTAACACTATAGCAGTGAATCCTGATGCGAACCCACTTTTTTGTTTTCCTTTCACTACCTAATACAATAATATTATTTATGTATACCTACTCTAACATTATAGCAGTGAATCCTGATGCAGAACCCACTTTTTTGTTTCCCTGGCACTACACAATACAATAATATTATTTATGTATACCTACTCTAACATTATAGCAGTGAATCCTGATGCAGAACCCACTTTTCTGTTTCCCTGGCACTACCTAATACAATAATATTATTTACGTATACCTACTCTAACATTATAGCAGTGAATCCTGATGGAGAACCCACTTTTTTGTTTCCCTGGCATTACCTAATACAATAATATTACTTATGTATACCTACTCTAACATTATAGCAGTGAATCATGATGCAGAACCCACTTTTATGTTTCCCTGGCACTACCTAATACAATAATTTTATTTATGTATACCTACTCTAATATTATAGCAGTGAATCCTGATGCAGAATCAATGGTCTACAAATGAGGCTTTAAAAATCCAGAAGGTATTGGTCCAAAGAAAATATAACTTTTGGATTTCAATGTGAATGAACATATGAAAAACTAGTTTACAAATCATTGAAGCTAATGAATGTTCTGTTTTGTTAGGCCAGAAATAATAGATTTGAACAGTATACCAAATTTTTAAATAAATAAAACCTCTAAACCACAAATAACATTTTATTCAAACCTTATGTACATTTCGATTGCCCAGCAATCATCTTCAGAGGTATTTAAAAAATACAAAAGATGGTCAACTGAAGTAAATAATTCATAAATAGAATTCAAAACCTGTCTATACCTAACTATGCTGAAGGTATTTCCTGAACTTGTATATTTCAAGTAGGATGTTTTTTTTTAAGCTTTAAACATATAAATACATTATAATATGTAAAATATTAAAAAAAATAACCCCACTAAATTGGTTCACTGAAGTAGAAAAAAACCTTCAAATGGGAATCACAACAAAAAGTATCAAGGAATGTAATTCTCTTAAAAAGAAGTAGAGAATAGAACTTTAAAGAGACCTATAATGAAAAAAAGAAAAAATATGTAATATAAAGTGGATTTTTACAATGCTTTTTAAAAATATATACTTATTCAAGAGTATTACAGTAAAACCTCCAAACACCAAACATCGTTTGTACTTAAGGAAATGGTTGTTGTTTGGAGGTGTCACTTTTCAGAGATCTCAATGAATTACGGTACAAAATATTGAGACATTGAATGAAGTTACAACCATTTATTGAAATTGGAAGGAATTTATAATAAAGTAAAAAACATGGAACATTTATCAATTCAAAATTTATAGCTTTAAAAACTTAGCTTTCTGGATGCAGTTGTTTACTGTGGTTTTCTTAACATTTTTTTACAGAAGATACAATATATGAAACAACATCCAACACACTTATAGATTTGATCAGGTTGCTGGAATATTGGCAATTTTCACCAATACTAGATCAGAATACTAGATCAAATATAACAAACTATGATTTTTATAATTTAAATTATGGATTATACCATGACTAATCCATGACTTTCTGTTAGATTTTAAAATCATACCTAAATTATTCATATTCTTGATACGTCTTGGTTGACATGCTTTACCGATTATTAAAGATTTTTCAAAATCACCAACCATATTTATACATAACATACGAGTTACCCATTCTTTGGATGTAAAAAATAGTCTTGAATTTAATGGAAACTCCAAATATCAGGACTCGGAATTTCAAGACTCTACTTCTTTGCATGACCTATTCCAGTACTGAATATACAGCAGAAAAAGATGGGACATGTGCAAGTTTAAATACTGATATCATTTACTTTGCAAGGGATTTATATCCATCTTGAGTTTTTGTACCATAACATACAATACAAACATTAAAGAAAGCATATGTTGATTTCATCTTCGCTTGAGCTACTAGTAATCACTTACACTTTTAATGTTTTACACTTGCCTATAGTAGCACTTAGGGCACTTATGAGTTACGGTCTGAGTTGACAAAGGGACACATCTCCCGAAACGGCCGTCCTCAACAAACAAAGCAAGTGTTACTTTAGGCAAGTGTAAAACATTAAAAGTGTAAATGTAATTAAAGAAAGCTATAATTTGTTGCATATTGTCTCAAAAGGTTTTTCTTAAAAAGGTTCTTTGTCATGTTTTGCTTTTGAATATCCTAATTAATTATCCACTTAAAAATGAAAAAAAAGCTTACCAGCTAGGTAGATAGTAAGCTCTTGGTATATATATATATATATATATATATATATATATATATATATATATATATATATATATATGTATATGTATATATATATATATATATATATATATATATATATATATACATTTTTATCATTTCTAAAGTAATTATACTGAAGATATTCATCTTTACAAGTTGATACTGGAACAAACAAATATTTTATAATATACAACTAGAAACAGATATATATTTACAATATAATACAACCTATTTTATACTAATATATTTTTAAATGATTTCTATTAATAATTGTAATGTTACCTTAACAACAGACATTAATTTATTTGAAAAACGTAAAATTCAACTAATGAATACAAACTGTAATATATACTTTAATAAACAATGTATTATAAATAATATAATTCCAAAATACGCAAAAATTACAATAAAAAACAAAAATAATATAGCTCAAAAAACATGTAAACAAGCTGAAAAATTATGGGTTAAGAATGAAATTAAAAACTTGTATCAAAAGAAAAATACTTTAACGATTGAAATGTATAAGCTACATATAAAATTAGCTTCTATGATGCATAACATAAAATGGGAAGAAAAATATAATAAAATCAATTTATTTATAAATAAAATTAGAAATATAAAAATAAATATAATAAACAAAAAATTTAAAAATTTGAAGTTAGAAAAACATATAAAAGATGTACCTGAAATTAAATATCATAATTTTCACCCTAATGTAGTTAATCTATAAAATACTTGATTTAATAACAATGAAATAAAACTACTTAAAAACAATAAAACTAATATAAAAACAGACATAAATAATAATATTAATAATATTATAATAGATACAGAACTAGCTATTAGTAAACTAAATACAAGCTTACAAGAAAATACCAGAATCGAAGCAGCTTATGAAATTAAAAAATTGATTCAAAAAATACAGTTAATAAAACACATAAGAAACAATATTCAGAAGTTAAAGATTTAAAACAAAAATTACAAAATAATAATCTTATTACAGTAAAGGCAGATAAAAGTAATGCTATTGTCATTATTGATAAAAATGAGCACATAACAAAAACAGAAAAATACATAAATGATAATCAATTTTGTCAAATATATAAAGATCCTACAAATAAATTTCAACATAAAATAAAAAATATTGTAAAATCTTCATATAAATTATTCAATAAAAATAATATTAGCAACTATATAAATGATAATCCAAAAATTCCAATGTTGAATGGACTTGTGAAATTACATAAAATAGATAAACCAATAAGACCATTAATAAATTTTATAAATGCTCCATCTTATAAAATATCAAAGGTTATAGTAAATATTCTTAAAGATAAAATAGAACTAAATAATAATCATACTATCATAAATTTTATTAATGTTATTGAAAAACTAAATGCAATTGAAATTAATGAAAATACAAAATTAATATCATTAGATATAAAAAAATATGTATACAAACATACCTATAAAAGAAACTCTTGAAATTATAAAATCTAAATTAGAACACGAGAAAGATATAAAATTAACATTAGAAATTTTAAATACACTCAAAATAATATTATATCAAAATTATTTTTCATACAATGACAATATTTATAAACAAGAAGATGGTCTTGCTATGGGCTCGCCATTATCAAATATATTATCTGAAATATTTTTACAACAATTAGATAATAAAATAAATGAAATTATAAAAATATATGATAAAAATGGTTATTGGGTTCGCTATGTAGATGATGGAATGTATATATCAAACAATAATAATATAAATTTAACAAATATTTTGGATAAAATAAATAAAATTAATAATAAAATCAAATTTACTTATGAAATTGAAACAAATAACAAAATAAATTTTCTAGATTTAACAATAATAAGAAAAAATGAAAAATTTTAATATATGATATACCGTAAACCAACTTATACCAAATAATTCTAATCATCCATATAATCAAAAAATGGCTGCTTTATATAACTTATTATATAGAATGCATAAAATACCCATGAATTAAGAAAATAAAATAAGAGAAAAAAACATAATTTATCAAATTGCATTAGAAAACGGTTATAAAAAGAAAACTGTTGACAAACTTAATTATAATATTTTTAATAAACAAAATAATAATTTAATTTGCAATAGTAATAATAATACAATATGGACTTCATTTTTATTTATAGGCCATGAAATGAAAAATATCACCAAATTATTTAAAAATACAAATATCAAAATTGCATACAAAACTAATAACAAAATAATAAACATAATAAATAACAATTATAAAACAATTAATATGCATGAAAAAGGTGGTGTTTATAAATTAGAATGCGAAAATTGTAATAAAGCTTATATAGGTCAAACCAAGAAAAAATTAAAGAAAGATATAAAGAACATTTGAATGTCTGTATTAATCCAGAAATATATAAATCAAATTGTTTCCTGAAATAACAATCAGGATTCTGCCCTTAGAAGTGATACAACTGCTTTAAATTTATGACTATTAACAATCCACCATGAATGGTAATATTTTGTTTCTTGTTCTTTTTGTATTTACAATTCCGTGCTAATTATAGTTTCCATTAGGTATCTCACCACTTCAAATCTCAACTTTATCCCTTTTCCATTTTATGTTCCAACCCGTCTGAAACTTGGTTAAATTTGTCAGTAATTATATACATCGTGATGCCTATAGTTTTAGAAACCTAAAAAAAAATTAGTAAATAGTTTTACAGACCTGGTAATGTAAATTTCTTTCTAAAAATTTGTTAGTATTTCAAAAATAACCAACAAAACCCAACCAAACAGTATGAAATATACAGACATTTCAAAATACACCCAGTACACTATACCCAACACCCAATTACATTATAACTCAGAAATACTTTTTGATATCATAACCCAAATACTCTCTAAAATATACCTATATCCATACCCTAATATCCCACCCCCCAGCCTTACCTAAAATAACCATGAAGTCGGTTACGGTCTGAGTTGACAATGGGTCATATCTCCCGAAACGACTGTCCTCAACAATCATAAAAGTAAGTACTTTAGGTCTTATGTTTTTTGGTGAAGACTGACTTTTGTGGACGAAAACCGTCTGAACCAGTTTTGTAGTGGTGGGGGGCGGAGGGCCAGTCTGTCTCAATTTGTCGCTATTGGTTATTGAGGTTAGGTAATGTTGTGAGATGACCATATCAGTATGATTGTTTTACTCGTATATTAATTAACATTTAACATTTATGTTAACAAGTTAAAGGTTTTTTCCTTGAAAATATAGCAGTTTTTAATTCATCTACTTAAATATATTATCAAAATGTTACTACAAATGCAAATAGTATTTATAGGCTAAACATTTATGTTATTTTATTTCATAATTTGCCACTCTTGTCACAGATTAGTTAAGGCCAAAACCTGTTCCTTAATCTCACTACAAAACAGGTCGAACTGTGATTTACGAACAACAGTGACATAATCACAGGTTTTCAAATCATTTCCTATCACTGTACAACAGGCAAGAGTAACGTACCAACATATCTACAAGTTTTTTGAATTAAACCTATTGTTCATTGAGTATTCTGTAAATTTGGGTTATATTTAATATAATAATAAATTTAATTCACTCACTTTGTTAGTTATATAAAATTTTAATACTTTAGTGCTGTAATTACCAAAGGGCACAAAAGTCTGTAGGGCACCGAGCTGCAACTGGAGCAGAGTAAAATTGTTTGCTAAACATATTTACAATGCAAAATATTTTATGACGCTCTAACAAACCGATAATCCTAAGGAGGCAGTATTTAACTTAAAAACCTACAAAAATCAAGTTTTTTAGTTTTATCCCAGAGCAGCCAAATTTGAAGCTACGACACTTACTTTGTGAGTGTAAGTTAGTTCCCAATTTCCCCCGGAATCCCAATCCTCATAGAAGGGATTCCTCTCTAGAGTACTAAACTTGAATACACCGATATTGTCGTTTATAAAGATGCTTATTACAGCTTAATCGACAACGGTAACAAAATTGTTGACATAATAGGAAAAACACCATTTAGAAATGGTTCTATTAACGTTTCTGAAAACTTTGCTGAAATGTTTTTTTTAATAATAAAATATTGACATTAAAGCAGTTAACATACGTTACGTCATGGATTAGTGGGTAAAAGGAGACCGATTACGGTCAAGGAAGTGTATTTCCCACAACAGATTATTTTTTTAGTACCTTTTAAAAGATACCTTGTAAGACTAATATTTCGAAAACCCTGTCCTATTACTCAATGCAATAGATATTCCATCTAAGCTGAAACGAAATTTATAAAGTGTGCTTCATGTGAGGCCTGGTAGACATAAGAGATTGAATGGGAAACAGGACCGCACCTGGGGCCTGGCTACGTCATCCAACTTTACACCTACCAGTAAGGATCTAAACACACAATGAGCGACATGAACTGGACAACATCGGAGGCTCATTAATATGCTCCTGATGAAAATGTAACTAATAGGTTTATTCAACTATTCTTTGAGCTTAGCTTGTGAGGTTTTGTTAAAACAAATAAAAGACATACACAAAACTCACAAATTAATCATTTATTGACTTATATGCTTTCCAACAACAAAGCCATCAACATCAGTGAGTGTTGCTACTACAAACTCTAAGTTACAACTAAGGTGAAAGTAAGGTTACACTTCTATATTTATACAGTGGGCGTTGTCACGCCCACCTGTCAAAATAACAGTTATTAATACTTCAAACATAATACATCAAATAGAATTTTTATACTTAACTTATTAATTGCAATACACTTCTTAATCATACACATAATTACATATAAACAAAATGCATAATTAATATTTCCATAGCAAGCTCACTGATGACGACTTTGTCATTGAAACGCGTATGAGTCAATAAATGATTAATTTGTGAGTTTTGTGTATGTATTTTATTTGTTTTAATAGGTTTATATAGATGTTAAAAAATGTAAAGATTCCTAAATTGATCTAAGTATTCCATTCAAACTTGGTTCTATGTGAAATATTAATTTTTCGATTCCTTCTATTAACCACTTTAGCAATACAGTAGTTTATGACTATCCGAACATTAAATTTAGTAAATTTGTTAAAACTTACTGAGACAGAACGTTTTAGATCGCTATGTGCCGATCTTCATCAGTGTCTTCTGCTTGGAGATGTTGGGTCAAGCGGTGATGGTTTTAGGGCAGGTTTTTCGATAGTATCAAAGAGTGTGTGAGATTTGTATTGTGTTTGTTCGTTTAATATGTTTGTACTTTGTGTTTTTGTGTGTCTGTAAATTTCTGAAATTTCTCAGTTGTAAAATGTCTGAAATTTACAGACACAAAACAAACATAAAGTACAATCATATTAAACGAACAAACGCAATACGAATCACACATATACTTTTTAATACTATCGAAAACCTACCTTTAAAACCATCACCGCTTGACCCAACATCTCCAAGCAGAAGACACTGATGAAGATCGGCACATAGTAAGTTCTGTCTCAGTAAGTTTTAACAAATTTACTAAATTTAAAGTTCGGATAGTCATAAACTATTGTTTAAATGATTAATAAGATTCATCGAACGTAATGGACTACAAAATTCAAGAATCCTTCTATTAGTTCACACTCTCCTTATATATACCTATAGGCTTATACACACACACACACACACATATATATATATATATATATATATATATATATATATATATATATATATATATATAAAGAACTAAGTCAAATTACAAATACAAGAATTATAATTGAATTTACTTCAATTGAATTGTAAATTCAATTATAATTCTTGTATTTGTAATTTGACTTAGTTCTTTATTAATACACAAGAATACATATTGCGATATATATATATATATATATATATATATATATATATATATATATATATATATATTTATCACAGTATGTTTTCTTGTGTATTAATAAAGAACAAAAGTCTAAATACAAATACAAGAATTAGAATTGAATTTACAATTCAATTCAAAGTACAATCATATTAAACGAACAAACGCAATACGAATCACACATACTCTTTAATACTATCTTACTTGGTAATACTATCGCTTAAAAAAGAACCTTACTTGGTATATATGTGAGTTAACTTTTGAAAACTAATTTATTATGGTGTCTTCATTGTCGAGCAATAACTGAAACAGTTTTAGTCAATGCTTGATATTGAAGACATCATAACTAGTCTTCAAAAGTTAACTTGCACATATATCATATAAGATTCTTGTCTAAGTAAGTTATAGTGTTAGTGATAGGTCTTTATATATATACATTGTTAAAATTTTCAGTCATTAGTAACATACTTTTTATTTACTACTCGAATCCAAATACATTTTTTTAAACGTCTAGTGGATGACACTTAATGTTAATAGTGTTTTTTAAAATATTAACTTATGAATTAAATTTAGTTTTATGTGAGAGAAAAACTAGTTACAAAAGGGCAAGATAGGCAATATAGTTATTTGTTCCATTTGGTTTAAAATAATTAATAACATATGATTTCATAAAATTGCTGTTATTTTGTTAAAGGTTATGCAGTAGAACAGCTGTTTAACTCATTAGTTATGTTACTTTATTTATAGTAATTGTAATTATTCAATAGAAGGCTACTAAAATAAAACTTGTCTTTGATGATCTAAGTAGGAATTAACTTTAAACAATTTTTGCTTATATTACTTGTGTTGCATGCATTAATGCTTAACCTAATACAGTATTACGTAACCGAGAATATATATTGCTTATATCAATACGAATTTATCACATAGCTTTTTTGTCTGGCCGTTGGCTACAAACTGACAAAATGCAATAATAAAGCGTTACTATGTATATTCAGCGACTCTACTTCGCAGATGTAATCATTGGTATAATTAAGTTTAACAGTAACTGTTTGTTTAGGGCTATTAAGTCATACAGTGTCGCCTGCAAATGATGTCTGCCTTCAGCTTGTGTTGGCCAATGAGATCCTCAGGAATGTTCGCAACTGTGCAACTTCACCGGTGTCGTGCTCTGTACGTGCAATGCAAGTAATTATGTAAATTTAATGCTAACAAATGCCAAGGCCGACTCATCCTGCCATCAGTTCCGCGATAATTGCATTATGCATCGTCAGGGATTGGCCATTGCACACATACACGCACACGCGCACGCGCACACACCGTTAGAGTGATGTATCAGGTAGACGCCTTCATATGGCTATAATAGAAAGGTTTCTTTCACGTAACTTATGTGAAACTTTAATCACAGCTGCAGCGCGCGATTTCTTAATGCTCCTTAATACTGGGGGAGCCCTAAAACACTAATCCTTACGAGAACTTTGTCTAAAGGTTCATGAACGTAACAAAACATTACGTTATACGTATAATTTACTATAACCTTTAAGTAAACAAATTAAAGTAACACAGTTTTGTCTTTGTGAACTTTTAAAATTAGATTAAAACTGAAGTTAGGGGGCGATCAAGTGGTACGGACTCTTGCTGCAAGACTTTGAGCCAGTCACCCCTTTGGTTTGATGAGGTAAGCTAGGTATTTTCCCGATCTATGTACTGAGTGTCAGTCGAACCCCTCTCTCTCCCTCACTCTCGGAAAAAGGAAGGAGTGAGATAAAGAAGCGAAGGAGTCTTTCCACTCCAGTGCGTAGACCTGGAGTTTAAGCGGTTCTTGGAAAACCAACTCAGCCTTCTAATCCACTCGCCGAATCGGCCTTTGATACTACTTTGGCTACTATGCAATGTTACAGTGGCTCAAACAGCAGTGAAACCTTTTTATTCCATGTCTAAAAATTATAAGGATAATTTAATTATTATTTATAAAACTATACGAGAAAGTAATCTTGACACGATCCGAGTCTATTATAATTGTCGATTAAAAGACTCACCAATTATCCTCATAGAATAAAAATTCCAATCTATTGTTTTTAACCTGACTCGTAACCCTTACCCCCACAAGGTGGCTAGCGCACTCTCCGTCCCTTTCTTCTTCACGGGGGACATATACAGCCGTTGGCTCACCGTCCTTTTGTCCCAGATTCTACAGCATTGACTACTAACCTAAACGTCCTGGGATCGATTCTTGGTTGTTCCAAAGAATTTCTGAATACCTTTCCAGCTCCTACAATTCATCTCTTTGCACATTTTAAGAATGTTCTTTTTCTATAATTTTAAACTTTATATGAAAGTAATAAGTTGCAGCAACTGTGATAGCCTATAATTCTTAATTATAAATAAATAAAACTTCTTACACCAAATTTTTTTTTATTTATGTCCTGATGAACATTCAGATCTTCACAACTGAAGATGATTGATTCGCAATCGAACTGTTCATAAGGACATAAATAAAAAAAAAATATGGTTTAAGAAGTTTTATTTACTTATAACTAGCTGACCCGGCGAACTTCGTATCGCCAAAAGGTCAATGAATGGCGTGTTAACATTAGCTAAACTTAATTTGGTATTTTATTAACATAATAAAAGCTGAACTTAGAGTAGGCGATCGGGAAAAGTGTGACAATAAAAGTTCTTGATTGAATATTATTTATTAAAGTGCATTCAGATATACAATATATTTTGTATATTGTTTGAAATGTTTTGGGAAATAATTTTAGATTGTTGATTGTTGCCTAGCAACCAAAATTTGGAATGGATTCAATGAAATGTATTAAGGTAAGTTAGAAAGTCATATTTTATACCATTTTGACACTTGAGAAATTACATGTTGGAAAAACTGTTATATCACCAAAAACCTTCCCAGGAATGTACTCAACATTTCCCAAAGTTTCATGGCGATCGAATTAGTGGTTTACTAATGCATAATACATACATTCATACATGCATTCATTTTTATGCATATAAGATAGCGCCGTTTTGTAGGTTAACCCTCAAGGACGCGCGCTGTTGTAAAAAGTACAACAGTTTTAATATTTTGATTCTTGTTGAAACCTGTTTGTAGTTACTTGTTCAAATCACCGTTCTATTCTTCTATTGGTCCCCTCACTACTCTTATCAGTTGTCATCAATGTCTTTATTCTATCAAGATAGCCTCAGTGTGCGATTAGTTCTGGTCAGTCATCACTGTTGTACAAAATACAACAAGGCGCCTTCTGACGTTTTTATTTTTTCGGTGCAGTTTTTTTTCTCCACGATGGAACATAAGTTTTTTATATACATTTTTTTAAAGAATTATGTAATTATTTGTTTTGTTCAACATTTTTATAAATTTTCATGTTTTTAGGAGTGAATTTGGAAGACATTCCAAAAATTTTACAGGATCTTTCTGATGAAGAAATTGATAATGCAAATTTTATTGAAAGTGACGATGATCTGAGCGATGGTGAAGCTGAAAAAAGTTATCATAACTCAGAAAGTGAATTGGAAGGTGATTGGCACTATACGTAAGAACAAACGGGAAATTCTCCCAGAATTTCTGCCTAATAAAACCAATCAGCCAGGTACTTCCTTGTTTGGGTTCCAGAATGATCGAACCATGGTCTCATATACAACAAAAAAAAAATAAAGCTGTAATATTGATTTCGACTATGCACGACTCAGATGATGTCGATGAACAAACAAATAAGCCAGACATTATATTGCAGTATAACAGAACGAAAGGTGGAGTTGATAGTAATGACCAGCGTTGTCGTCAGCGGGAAGAAAACTGCTACCATCTTTCATTTTCAATATCTCTTTATCAAGGATGATGTCTTTGCGTGTTTCGGGCTCTGTTTGGTTTACTTGAGATTGTACCGTTGACGATGGAGATCTCTCTTCGCCGCACGTTGAGGTGACATCTCCGTGACAAATTCATATCCTTTGTTGTGAAGTTCGCCTAATTCTTCATTATATATTTTCGAAATAGATGTATCTTCATCTCGAGCCCTCTTCTTCGCTTTTTGAACAGTTTTCTTCACCTCCAGCCTTGCAACATCTGGAGCTCCACATTGATGATCGGTTTCACTCAATACCTCGCCGTCTCGGCTCTTCATAGCGCCAAAACACTTTTTTGAGTTTACCTTTGAACATCGCCAAGAAATCACACCATCCTCATTTTTCCGCTTGAAGTAATAGCAGTAGCCTTCGTATAGCGCGCACTCTTTACCCTTCGTTGTCGTAGAGAGCTCCATGGTAGTATAAACGTCACTGAATACACTATATGAACAGTCCGAATACTAACACCAAGACAACCAGGAATACTAATTAACACCAAGACAGCCAGGAGAAAGTGTCAAGTGACTGGGACATTCGGCTTAGCAGCGTGTCAGGGTGAGGGTTGGGATTTCCAGTGTATCTTCCCCCCACCCCTTGAACCAATGTGGTCACAAATGTCGCTGGGCACAAGTGTCGCTGGGCACATCTGACGCGACACCAGTTTATTTGATTGTTAAATTTTACTTTTTATGAATAATGTTTACACTCGCTGAGATTATTATTAAATAAAAGCAGTTGATTTGCGAGTCAAGTAAAACTATCTATTTACAGAGGCAATCTTTCATAATGGGTACGTTACTGTCTCCAGGCCTACAATACACAACTACACAACTAAAAATAACAACAATAATATCACAGTTCACAAATAACCACAGCACAATGAAATTACTATAATTATAAAACAATACATATACCACTAAAATGGGTAACGTCAGAAAGAAATCTTTTCTAAAACATTATTAATATAACCATTAGAAACTATTACATATTTAATTGTATAAAAGACATGAAAATCCCCTAACTATTACTACAGGCGCAATTACTTCCAAGTCAGGAATAAATTACATTTGAATCATTCATTTGAGAAACACCTCCATTTTTTTCAAAATTGAGTTAGGGTCACAAGAAACTTGACCTAAACACTTGACCTAAAACATAAAAAGTAAAACGTTTTTTGCATACGTTTATACACAGCTTATTAAAAACTTTAAACATACTTAGTCATGATTAGGGTAAGTATTTGAGATTTTACACGTTGTTTTATAATGTTAATTTGTGTATTTGTAATCTATAAATGAATCAGTCATTTGAGAAACACCTCAGGTCCATAAAAAACAAACTTTCGGGAAATAAAAAAAACTGTTTAACTCCAATATTTAATGTAGCTTCCGTTACCAAATTTTTAACATGTTTGTACAGAGGCATGGCAGGCTAATTGTATTAATGTATATACTTTATCTTTTATTTTGACATATTAAAAATATTAAAAACCCTTTCGGAGATGTGTTGTTTCTCAAATGACTGGCATAATGTTAAGTTTAAAGGCAAAAAAATAGTTAAATACATACAATATATGAATGAAAACTAGTATTTTTTTCTCTTTTTACAATATTTACATTTTTGAGCCTTTATTTTACAAAACGTCTAGGAGATGAGCAGTTTCTGGCGACTATTTTCACCTACAAAAGGTACGATTTTAAATATGTATTAAGGTGTGTATGATATATATATATATATATTAGGTATAGTATATATGATTTAAGGTAAGGACCTAAATGTCCTTCGTAGAGTATAAAGGTATACCATTGCACAGGTCCTGAGGTACACATAAAGAAAGTCCACCAGTTTCACCCCCTTGAAACAAGTTTAGATGGAAAGGGTACAACGAAAAACCTACCTCATTATACAAGAGGCTTAGAAATAAATTCAATTACGAATAGAAGAAATGACAAATGCAATCAATCCGGAATTTAGTTCTCTTCGTCAAGTGCTTTGATTAAAATATTTTGAGTGCGTAGGTTTTTTGTAATTTTTAGATGTTCAGACAGTGTGACTACTGCTAGCAAAGGGTTGACAATATAAGCAGCATTAAAGAAGGAACATAAAACCTCTGCCAATAGATGTAGAGGAGCTATTATTGTATCACTTGAGGTATTTATACCCAAAGTCATCCTCCTATCAGGATCATAAGGAGACGTGTATCCGCACCACCCTCTTATAGGGAGGATAAGGGTTTGCAGATATATAAATAAGTAGGACAAAGGCAATAAAGGAACATAAAACCTCTGCCAATAGATGTAGAGGCGCTACTATGTTATCACGGGTGCATGGGTGCGTACTTGAGGTATTTATACCTAAAGTCTTCCCCCTATCAGGATCATTAAGGAGACGTGTATCCGCCCCACCTTCTCAAAGGGAGGATAAGGGTTTGTAGATATATAAATAAGTAGGAAAAAGGCAATAAAGGAACATAAAACCTCTGCCAATAGATGTAGAGGAGCTATTATGGTATCACGGGTGCAAGGGTGCGTACTTGGGGTATTTATACCCAAAGTCATCCCCCTTTCAGGATCATAAGGAGACGTGTATCCGCCCCACCCTCTTATAGGGAGGATAAGGGTTTGCAGATATATAAATACGTAGGAAAAACGCAATAAAGGAACATAAAACCTCTGCCAATAGATGTAGAGGAGCTATTATGGTATCACGGGTGCAAGGGTGCGTACATGAGGTATTTATACCAAAAGTCATCCTCCTATCAGGATCATTAAGGAGACGTGTATCCGCCCCACCCTCTTATAGGGAGGATAAGGGTTTGCAGATACATAAATACGTAGGACAAAGGCAATAAAGTAGCATAAAACCTCTGCGAATAGATGTAGAGGAGCTACTATGGTATCACGGGTGCAATGGTGCGTACTTGAGGTATTTATACCCAAAGTCATCCCCCTATCAGGATCATAAGGGAGACGTGTATCCGCCCCACCCTCTCTTAGGGAGGATAAGGGTTTGCAGATACATAAATACGTAGGACAAAGGCAAAAAAGTAGCATAAAACCTCTGTCAATAGATGTAGAGGAGCTACTATGGTATCACGGGTGCAATGGTGCGTACTTGAGGTATTTATACCCAAAGTCATCCCCCTATCAGGATCATTAAGGAGACGTGTATCCGCCCCACCTTCTCAAAGGGAGGATAAGGGTTTGTAGATATATAAATAAGTAGGAAAAAGGCAATAAAGGAACATAAAACCTCTGCCAATAAATGGAGAGGGGCTACTATGGTATCACGAGTGCAAGGGTGCGTACTTGAGGTATTTATATTCAAAGTCATCCCCCTATCAGGATCATAAGGAGACGTGTATCCGCCCCACCCTCTTATAGGGAGGATAAGGGTTTGCAGATATATAAATACGTAGGACAAAGGCAATAAAGGAACATAAAACCTCTGCCAATAGAAGTAGAGGAGCTATTATGGTATCACTTGAGGTATTTATACCCAAAGTCATCCTCCTATCAGGATCTCTAAGGAGACGTGTATCCGCACCACCCTCTTATAGGGAGGATAAGGGTTTGCAGATATATAAATAAGTAGGACAAAGGCAATAAAGGAACATAAAACCTCTGCCAATAGATGTAGAGGGGCTACTATGTTATCACGGGTGCATGGGTGCGTACTTGAGGTATTTATACCCAAAGTCATCCCCCTATCAGGATCATTAAGGAGACGTGTATCCGCCCCACCTTCTCAAAGAGAGGATAAGGGTTTGTAGATATATAAATAAGTAGGAAAAAGGCAATAAAGCAACATAAAACCTCTGCCAATAGATGTAGAGGAGCTATTATGGTATCACGGGTGTAAGGGTGCGTACAAGGGGTATTTATACCCAAAGTCATCCTACTATCAGGATCATAAGGAGACTTGTTTCCGCCCCACCCACTTATACTGAGGATAAGGCTTTGCAGATATATAAATAAGTAGGACAAAGGCAATAAAGGAACATAAAACCTCTGCCAATAAATGTAGAGGGGCTACTATGGTATCACGGGTGCGTACCTGAGGTATTTATACCCAAAGTCATCCCCCTATCAGGATCATAAGGAGACGTGTATCCGCCCCACCCTCTTATAGGGAGGATAAGGGTTTGCAGATATATAAATACGTAGGACAAAGGCAATAAAGGAACATAAAACCTCTGCCAATAGATGTAGAGGGGCTATTATGGTAGCACGGGTGCAAGGGTGCGTACTTGAGGTATTTATACCCACAGTCATCCTTTTATCAGGATCATTAAGGAGACGTGTATCCGCCCCACCCTCTTATAGGGAGGATAAGGGTTTGTAGATATATAAATACGTAGAACAAAGGCAATAAAGGAACATAAAACCTCTGCCAATAGATGTAGAGGAGCTATTATGGTATCACGGGTGCAAGGGTGCGTACTTGGGGTATTTATACCCAAAGTCATCCCCCTTTCAGGATCATAAGGAGACGTGTATCCGTCCCACCCTCTTATAGGGAGGATAAGGGTTTGCAGATATATAAATACGTAGGAAAAACGCAATAAAGGAACATAAAACCTCTGCTAATAGATGTAGAGGAGCTATTATGGTATCACGGGTGCAAGGGTGCGTACTTGAGTTATTTATACCCAAAGTCATCCTCCTATCAGGATCATTAAGGAGACGTGTATCCGCCCCACCCTCTTATAGGGAGGATAGTGTTTGCAGATATATAAATACGTAGGACAAAGGCAATAAAGTAGCATAAAACCTCTGCCAATAGATGTAGAGGAGCTACTATGGTATCACGGGTGCAATGGTGCGTACTTGAGGTATTTATACCCAAAGTCATCCCCCTATCAGGATCATAAGGAGACGTGTATCCGCCCCACCCTCTTATAGGGAGGATAAGGGTTTGCAGATATATAAATACGTAGGACAAAGGCAATAAAGGAACATAAAACCTCTGCCAATAGATGTAGAGGGGCTATTATGGTAGCACGGGTGCAAGGGTGCGTACTTGAGGTATTTATACCCACAGTCATCCTCCTATCATGATCATTAAGGAGACGTGTATCCGCCCCACCCTCTTATAGGGAGGATAAGGGTTTGCAGATATATAAATACGTAGGACAAAGGTAATAAAGGAACATAAATCCTCTGCCAATAGATGTAGGGGGGCTACTATGGTATCACGGGTGCAGGGGTGCGTACTTGAGGTACTTATACCCAAAGTCATCCTCCTATCAGGATCATAAGGAGACGTGTATCCGCCCCACCCTCTTATAGGGAGGATAAGGGTTTGCAGATATATAAATACGTAGGACAAAGGAAATAAAGGAACATAAAACCTCTGCCAATAGATGTAGGGGGGCTACTATGGTATCATGGGTTCAAGGGTGCGTACTAGGGGTATTTATACCCAAAATCATCCTACTATCAGGATCATAAGGAGGCGTGTATTCGCCGAACCCTCTTATAGGGAGGATAAGGCGTTGCAGATATATAAATACGTAGGACAAAGGCAATAAAAGAACATAAAACCTCTGCCAATAGATGTAGAGGAGCTACTATGGTATCACGGGTGCAAGGGTGCGTACTTGAGGTATTTATACCCAAAGTCAAGCCTCTATCAGGATCATTAAGGAGACGTGTATCCACCCCACCCTCTTATAGGGAGGATATGGGTTTGCAGATTTATAAATACGTAGGTCAAAGGCAATAAAGGAACATAAAACCTCTGCCAATAGATGTAGAGGGGCTATTATGGTAGCACGGGTGCAAGGGTGCGTACTTGAGGTATTTATACCCACAGTCATCCTCCTATCAGCATCATTAAGGAGACGTGTATCCGCCCCACCCTCTTATAGGGAGGATAATGGTTTGCAGATATATAAATACGTAGGACAAAGGCAATAAAGGAACATAAAACCTCTGCCAATAGATGTAGAGGAGCTACTATGGTATCACGGGTGCAAGGGTGCGTACTTGAGGTATTTATACCCAAAGTCATCCCCCTATCAGGATCATAAGGAGACGTGTATACGCCCCACCCTCTTATAGGGAGGATAAGGGTTTTCAGATATATAAATACGTAGGACAAAGGTAATAAAGGAACATAAATCCTCTGCCAATAGATGTAGGGGGGCTACTATGGTATCACGGGTGCAGGGGTGCGTACTTGAGGTACTTATACCCAAAGTCATCCTCCTATCAGGATCATAAGGAGACGTGTATCCGCCCCACCCTCTTATAGGGAGGATAAGGGTTTGCAGATATATAAATACGTAGGACAAAGGAAATAAAGGAACATAAAACCTCTGCCAATAGATGTAGGGGGGCTACTATGGTATCACGGGTTCAAGGGTGCGTACTAGGGGTATTTATACCCAAAATCATCCTACTATCAGGATCATAAGGAGACGTGTATTCGCCCCACCCTCTTATAGGGAGGATAAGGCGTTGCAGATATATAAATACGTAGGACAAAGGCAATAAAAGAACATAAAACCTCTGCCAATAGATGTAGAGGAGCTACTATGGTATCACGGGTGCAAGGGTGCGTACTTGAGGTATTTATACCCAAAGTCAAGCCTCTATCAGGATCATTAAGGAGACGTGTATCCACCCCACCCTCTTATAGGGAGGATATGGGTTTGCAGATTTATAAATACGTAGGTCAAAGGCAATAAAGGAACATAAAACCTCTGCCAATAGATGTAGAGGGGCTATTATGGTAGCACGGGTGCAAGGGTGCGTACTTGAGGTATTTATACCCACAGTCATCCTCCTATCAGCATCATTAAGGAGACGTGTATCCGCCCCACCCTCTTATAGGGAGGATAATGGTTTGCAGATATATAAATACGTAGGACAAAGGAAATAAAGGAACATAAAACCTCTGCCAATAGATGTAGGGGGGCTACTATGGTATCACGGGTTCAAGGGTGCGTACTAGGGGTATTTATACCCAAAGTCATCCTACTATCAGGATCATAAGGAGACGTGTATTCGCCCCACCCTCTTATAGGGAGGATAAAGCGTTGCAGATATATAAATACGTAGGACAAAGGCAATAAAAGAACATAAAACCTCTGCCAATAGATGTAGAGGAGCTACTATGGTATCACGGGTGCAAGGGTGCGTACTTGAGGTATTTATACCCAAAGTCAAGCCCCTATCAGGATCATTAAGGAGACGTGTATCCACCCCACCCTCTTATAGGGAGGATATGGGTTTGCAGATATATAAATACGTAGGTCAAAGGCAATAAAGGAACATAAAACCTCTGCCAATAGATGTAGAGGGGCTATTATGGCATCACGGGTGCAAGGGTGCGTACTTGGGGTATTTATACCCAAAGTCATCCCCCTTTCAGGATCATAAGGAGACGTGTATCCGTCCCACCCTCTTATAGGGAGGATAAGAGTTTGCAGATATATAAATACGTAGGAAAAACGCAATAAAGGAACATAAAACCTCTGCTAATAGATGTAGAGGAGCTATTATGGTATCACGGGTGCAAGGGTGCGTACTTGAGTTATTTATACCCAAAGTCATCCTCCTATCAGGATCATTAAGGAGACGTGTATCCGCCCCACCCTCTTATAGGGAGGATAGTGTTTGCAGATATATAAATACGTAGGACAAAGGCAATAAAGTAGCATAAAACCTCTGCCAATAGATGTAGAGGAGCTACTATGGTATCACGGGTGCAATGGTGCGTACTTGAGGTACTTATACCCAAAGTCATCCTCCTATCAGGATCATAAGGAGACGTGTATCCGCCCCACCCTCTTATAGGGAGGATAAGGGTTTGCAGATATATAAATACGTAGGACAAAGGAAATAAAGGAACATAAAACCTCTGCCAATAGATGTAGGGGGGCTACTATGGTATCACGGGTTCAAGGGTGCGTACTAGGGGTATTTATACCCAAAGTCATCCTACTATCAGGATCATAAGGAGACGTGTATTCGCCCCACCCTCTTATAGGGAGGATAAAGCGTTGCAGATATATAAATACGTAGGACAAAGGCAATAAAAGAACATAAAACCTCTGCCAATAGATGTAGAGGAGCTACTATGGTATCACGGGTGCAAGGGTGCGTACTTGAGGTATTTATACCCAAAGTCAAGCCCCTATCAGGATCATTAAGGAGACGTGTATCCACCCCACCCTCTTATAGGGAGGATATGGGTTTGCAGATATATAAATACGTAGGTCAAAGGCAATAAAGGAACATAAAACCTCTGCCAATAGATGTAGAGGGGCTATTATGGCATCACGGGTGCAAGGGTGCGTACTTGGGGTATTTATACCCAAAGTCATCCCCCTTTCAGGATCATAAGGAGACGTGTATCCGTCCCACCCTCTTATAGGGAGGATAAGAGTTTGCAGATATATAAATACGTAGGAAAAACGCAATAAAGGAACATAAAACCTCTGCTAATAGATGTAGAGGAGCTATTATGGTATCACGGGTGCAAGGGTGCGTACTTGAGTTATTTATACCCAAAGTCATCCTCCTATCAGGATCATTAAGGAGACGTGTATCCGCCCCACCCTCTTATAGGGAGGATAGTGTTTGCAGATATATAAATACGTAGGACAAAGGCAATAAAGTAGCATAAAACCTCTGCCAATAGATGTAGAGGAGCTACTATGGTATCACGGGTGCAATGGTGCGTACTTGAGGTATTTATACCCAAAGTCATCCCCCTATCAGGATCATAAGGAGACGTGTATCCGCCCCACCCTCTTATAGGGAGGATAAGGGTTTGCAGATATATAAATACGTAGGACAAAGGCAATAAAGGAACATAAAACCTCTGCCAATAGATGTAGAGGGGCTATTATGGTAGCACGGGTGCAAGGGTGCGTACTTGAGGTATTTATACCCACAGTCATCCTCCTATCATGATCATTAAGGAGACGTGTATCCGCCCCACCCTCTTATAGGGAGGATAAGGGTTTGCAGATATATAAATACGTAGGACAAAGGTAATAAAGGAACATAAATCCTCTGCCAATAGATGTAGGGGGGCTACTATGGTATCACGGGTGCAGGGGTGCGTACTTGAGGTACTTATACCCAAAGTCATCCTCCTATCAGGATCATAAGGAGACGTGTATCCGCCCCACCCTCTTATAGGGAGGATAAGGGTTTGCAGATATATAAATACGTAGGACAAAGGAAATAAAGGAACATAAAACCTCTGCCAATAGATGTAGGGGGGCTACTATGGTATCACGGGTTCAAGGGTGCGTACTAGGGGTATTTATACCCAAAATCATCCTACTATCAGGATCATAAGGAGACGTGTATTCGCCCCACCCTCTTATAGGGAGGATAAGGCGTTGCAGATATATAAATACGTAGGACAAAGGCAATAAAAGAACATAAAACCTCTGCCAATAGATGTAGTGGAGCTACTATGGTATCACGGGTGCAAGGGTGCGTACTTGAGGTATTTATACCCAAAGTCAAGCCTCTATCAGGATCATTAAGGAGACGTGTATCCACCCCACCCTCTTATAGGGAGGATATTGGTTTGCAGATTTATAAATTCGTAGGTCAAAGGCAATAAAGGAACATAAAACCTCTGCCAATAGATGTAGAGGGGCTATTATGGTAGCACGGGTGCATGGGTGCGTACTTGAGGTATTTATACCCACAGTCATCCTCCTATCAGCATCATTAAGGAGACGTGTATCCGCCCCACCCTCTTATAGGGAGGATAATGGTTTGCAGATATATAAATACGTAGGACAAAGGCAATAAAGGAACATAAAACCTCTGCCAATAGATGTAGAGGAGCTACTATGGTATCACGGGTGCAAGGGTGCGTACTTGAGGTATTTATACCCAAAGTCATCCCCCTATCAGGATCATAAGGAGACGTGTATACGCCCCACCCTCTTATAGGGAGGATAAGGGTTTGCAGATATATAAATACGTAGAACAAAGGCAATAAAGGAACATAAAACCTCTGCCAATAGATGTAGATTAGCTATTATGGTATCACGGGTGCAAGGGTGCGTACTTGGGGTATTTATAGCCAAAGTCATCCCCCTTTCAGGATCATAAGGAGACGTGTATCCGTCCCACCCTCTTATAGGGAGGATTAGGGTTTGCAGATATATAAATACGTAGGAAAAAGGCAATAAAGGAACATAAAACCTCTGCCAATAGATGTAGAGGAGCTATTATGGTATCACAGGTGCAAGGGTGCGTACTTGGGGTATTTATACCCAAAGTCATCCTCCTATCAGGATCATTAAGGAGACGTGTATCCGCCCCACCCTCTTATAGGGAGGATAAGAGTTTGCAGATATATAAATACGTAGGAAAAAGGCAATAAAGGAACATAAAACCTCTGCCAATAGATGTAGAGGAGCTATTATGGTATCACAGGTGCAAGGGTGCGTACTTGGGGTATTTATACCCAAAGTCATCCTCCTATCAGGATCATTAAGGAGACGTGTATCCGCCCCACCCTCTTATAGGGAGGATAAGGGTTTGCAGATATATAAATACGTAGGACAAAGGCAATAAAATAGCATAAAACCTCTGCCAATAGATGTAGAGGAGCTACTATGGTATCACGGTTGCAATGGTGCGTACTTGAGGTATTTATACCCAAAGTCATCCACCTATCAGGATCATTAAGGAGACGTGTATCCGCCCCACCCTCTTATAGGGAGGATAAGGGTTTGCAGATATATAAATACGTAGAACAAAGGCAATAAAGTAGCATAAAACCTCTGCCAATAGATGTAGAGGAGCTACTATGGTATCACGGGTGCAATGGTGCGTACTTGAGGTATTTATACCCAAAGTCATCCCCCTATCAGGATCATTAAGGAGACGTGTATCCGCCCCACCCTCTTATAGGGAGGATAAGGGTTTGCAGATATATAAATACGTAGAACAAAGGCAATAAAGGAACATAAAACCACTGGCAATAGATGTAGAGTAGCTATTATGGTATCACGATTGCAAGGGTGCGTACTTGAGGTATTTATATCCAAAGTCATCCCCCTATCAGGATCATAAGGAGACGTGTATCCGCCCCACCCTCTTATAGGGAGGATAAGGGTTTGCAGATATATAAATACGTAGGACAAAGGCAATAAAGGAACATAAAACCTCTGCCAATAGAAGTAGAGGAGCTATTATGGTATCACTTGAGGTATTTATACCCAAAGTCATCCTCCTATCAGGATCTCTAAGGAGACGTGTATCCGCACCACCCTCTTATAGGGAGAATAAGGGTTTGCAGATATATAAATAGGTAGGACAAAGGCAATAAAGGAACATAAAACCTCTGCCAATAGATGTAGAGGGGCTCTTATGGTATCACGGGTGCATGGGTGCGTACTTGAGGTATTTATACCCAAAGTCATCCCCCTATCAGGATCATTAAAGAGACGTGTATCCGCCCCACCTTCTCAAAGGGAGGATAAGGGTTTGTAGATATATAAATAAGTAGGAAAAAGGCAATAAAGGAACATAAAACCTCTGCCAATAGATGTAGAGGAGCTATTATGGTATCACGGGTGTAAGGGTGCGTACTAGGGGTATTTATACCCAAAGTCATCCTACTATCAGGATCATAAGGAGACTTGTTTCCGCCCCACCCACTTATAGGGAGGATAAGGATTTGCAGATATATAAATAAGTAGGACAAAGGCAATAAAGGAACATAAAACCTCTGCCAATAAATGTAGAGGGGCTACTATGGTATCACGGACGTGTACTTGAGGTATTTATACCCAAAGTCATCCCCCTATCAGGATCATAAGGAGACGTGTATCCGCCCCACCCTCTTATAGGGAGGATAAGGGTTTGCAGATATATAAATACGTAGGACAAAGGCAATAAAGTAACATAAAACCTCTGCTAATAGATGTAGAGGGGCTAATATGGTAGCACGGGTGCAAGGGTGCGTACTTGAGGTATTAATACCCACAAGTCATTCTCCTATCAGGATCATTAAGGAGACGTGTATCCGCCCCACCCTCTTATAGGGAGGATAAGGGTTTGCAGATATATAAATACGTAGGACAAAGGCAATAAAGGAACATAAAACCTCTGCCAATAGATGTAGAGGAGCTATTATGGTATCACGGGTGCAAGGGTGCGTACTTGGGGTATTTATACCCAAAGTCATCCCCCTTTCAGGATCATAAGGAGACGTGTATCCGTCCCACCCTCTTATAGGGAGGATAAGGGTTTGCAGATATATAAATACGTAGGACAAAGGTAATAAAGGAACATAAATCCTCTGCCAATAGATGTAGGGGGGCTACTATGGTATCACGGGTGCAGGGGTGCGTACTTGAGGTACTTATACCCAAAGTCATCCTCCTATCAGGATCATAAGGAGACGTGTATCCGCCCCACCCTCTTATAGGGAGGATAAGGGTTTGCAGATATATAAATACGTAGGACAAAGGAAATAAAGGAACATAAAACCTCTGCCAATAGATGTAGGGGGGCTACTATGGTATCACGGGTTCAAGGGTGCGTACTAGGGGTATTTATACCCAAAATCATCCTACTATCAGGATCATAAGGAGACGTGTATTCGCCCCACCCTCTTATAGGGGGGATAAGGCGTTGCAGATATATAAATACGTAGGACAAAGGCAATAAAAGAACATAAAACCTCTGCCAATAGATGTGGTGGAGCTACTATGGTATCACGGGTGCAAGGGTGCGTACTTGAGGTATTTATACCCAAAGTCAAGCCTCTATCAGGATCATTAAGGAGACGTGTATCCACCCCAACCTCTTATAGGGAGGATATTGGTTTGCAGATTTATAAATACGTAGGTCAAAGGCAATAAAGGAACATAAAACCTCTGCCAATAGATGTAGAGGGGCTATTATGGTAGCACGGGTGCAAGGGTGCGTACTTGAGGTATTTATACCCACAGTCATCCTCCTATCAGCATCATTAAGGAGACGTGTATCCGCCCCACCCTCTTATAGGGAGGATAATGGTTTGCAGATATATAAATACGTAGGACAAAGGCAATAAAGGAACATAAAACCTCTGCCAATAGATGTAGAGGAGCTACTATGGTATCACGGGTGCAAGGGTGCGTACTTGAGGTATTTATACCCAAAGTCATCCCCCTATCAGGATCATAAGGAGACGTGTATACGCCCCACCCTCTTATAGGGAGGATAAGGGTTTGCAGATATATAAATACGTAGAACAAAGGCAATAAAGGAACATAAAACCTCTGCCAATAGATGTAGATTAGCTATTATGGTATCACGGGTGCAAGGGTGCGTACTTGGGGTATTTATACCCAAAGTCATCCTCCTATCAGGATCATTAAGGAGACGTGTATCCGCCCCACCCTCTTATAGGGAGGATAAGAGTTTGCAGATATATAAATACGTAGGAAAAAGGCAATAAAGGAACATAAAACCTCTGCCAATAGATGTAGAGGAGCTATTATGGTATCACAGGTGCAAGGGTGCGTACTTGGGGTATTTATACCCAAAGTCATCCCCCTTTCAGGATCATAAGGAGACGTGTATCCGTCCCACCCTCTTATAGGGAGGATAAGGGTTTGCAGATATATAAATACGTAGGAAAAAGGCAATAAAGGAACATAAAACCTCTGCCAATAGATGTAGAGGAGCTATTATGGTATCACAGGTGCAAGGGTGCGTACTTGAGGTATTTATACCCAAAGTCATCCTCCTATCAGGATCATTAAGGAGACGTGTATCCGCCCCACCCTCTTATAGGGAGGATAAGGGTTTGCAGATATATAAATACGTAGGACAAAGGCAATAAAAGAACATAAAACCTCTGCCAATAGATGTAGAGGAGCTACTATGGTATCACGGGTGCAAGGGTGCGTACTTGAGGTATTTATACCCAAAGTCAAGCCCCTATCAGGATCATTAAGGAGACGTGTATCCACCCCACCCTCTTATAGGGAGGATATGGGTTTGCAGATATATAAATACGTAGGTCAAAGGCAATAAAGGAACATAAAACCTCTGCCAATAGATGTAGAGGGGCTATTATGGCATCACGGGTGCAAGGGTGCGTACTTGGGGTATTTATACCCAAAGTCATCCCCCTTTCAGGATCATAAGGAGACGTGTATCCGTCCCACCCTCTTATAGGGAGGATAAGAGTTTGCAGATATATAAATACGTAGGAAAAACGCAATAAAGGAACATAAAACCTCTGCTAATAGATGTAGAGGAGCTATTATGGTATCACGGGTGCAAGGGTGCGTACTTGAGTTATTTATACCCAAAGTCATCCTCCTATCAGGATCATTAAGGAGACGTGTATCCGCCCCACCCTCTTATAGGGAGGATAGTGTTTGCAGATATATAAATACGTAGGACAAAGGCAATAAAGTAGCATAAAACCTCTGCCAATAGATGTAGAGGAGCTACTATGGTATCACGGGTGCAATGGTGCGTACTTGAGGTATTTATACCCAAAGTCATCCCCCTATCAGGATCATAAGGAGACGTGTATCCGCCCCACCCTCTTATAGGGAGGATAAGGGTTTGCAGATATATAAATACGTAGGACAAAGGCAATAAAGGAACATAAAACCTCTGCCAATAGATGTAGAGGGGCTATTATGGTAGCACGGGTGCAAGGGTGCGTACTTGAGGTATTTATACCCACAGTCATCCTCCTATCATGATCATTAAGGAGACGTGTATCCGCCCCACCCTCTTATAGGGAGGATAAGGGTTTGCAGATATATAAATACGTAGGACAAAGGTAATAAAGGAACATAAATCCTCTGCCAATAGATGTAGTGGAGCTACTATGGTATCACGGGTGCAAGGGTGCGTACTTGAGGTATTTATACCCAAAGTCAAGCCTCTATCAGGATCATTAAGGAGACGTGTATCCACCCCACCCTCTTATAGGGAGGATATTGGTTTGCAGATTTATAAATTCGTAGGTCAAAGGCAATAAAGGAACATAAAACCTCTGCCAATAGATGTAGAGGGGCTATTATGGTAGCACGGGTGCAAGGGTGCGTACTTGAGGTATTTATACCCACAGTCATCCTCCTATCAGCATCATTAAGGAGACGTGTATCCGCCCCACCCTCTTATAGGGAGGATAATGGTTTGCAGATATATAAATACGTAGGACAAAGGCAATAAAGGAACATAAAACCTCTGCCAATAGATGTAGAGGAGCTACTATGGTATCACGGGTGCAAGGGTGCGTACTTGAGGTATTTATACCCAAAGTCATCCCCCTATCAGGATCATAAGGAGACGTGTATACGCCCCACCCTCTTATAGGGAGGATAAGGGTTTGCAGATATATAAATACGTAGAACAAAGGCAATAAAGGAACATAAAACCTCTGCCAATAGATGTAGATTAGCTATTATGGTATCACGGGTGCAAGGGTGCGTACTTGGGGTATTTATAGCCAAAGTCATCCCCCTTTCAGGATCATAAGGAGACGTGTATCCGTCCCACCCTCTTATAGGGAGGATTAGGGTTTGCAGATATATAAATACGTAGGAAAAAGGCAATAAAGGAACATAAAACCTCTGCCAATAGATGTAGAGGAGCTATTATGGTATCACAGGTGCAAGGGTGCGTACTTGGGGTATTTATACCCAAAGTCATCCTCCTATCAGGATCATTAAGGAGACGTGTATCCGCCCCACCCTCTTATAGGGAGGATAAGAGTTTGCAGATATATAAATACGTAGGAAAAAGGCAATAAAGGAACATAAAACCTCTGCCAATAGATGTAGAGGAGCTATTATGGTATCACAGGTGCAAGGGTGCGTACTTGGGGTATTTATACCCAAAGTCATCCTCCTATCAGGATCATTAAGGAGACGTGTATCCGCCCCACCCTCTTATAGGGAGGATAAGGGTTTGCAGATATATAAATACGTAGGACAAAGGCAATAAAGTAGCATAAAACCTCTGCCAATAGATGTAGAGGAGCTACTATGGTATCACGGTTGCAATGGTGCGTACTTGAGGTATTTATACCCAAAGTCATCCACCTATCAGGATCATTAAGGAGACGTGTATCCGCCCCACCCTCTTATAGGGAGGATAAGGGTTTGCAGATATATAAATACGTAGAACAAAGGCAATAAAGTAGCATAAAACCTCTGCCAATAGATGTAGAGGAGCTACTATGGTATCACGGGTGCAATGGTGCGTACTTGAGGTATTTATACCCAAAGTCATCCCCCTATCAGGATCATTAAGGAGACGTGTATCCGCCCCACCCTCTTATACGGAGGATAAGGGTTTGCAGATATATAAATACGTAGAACAAAGGCAATAAAGGAACATAAAACCACTGGCAATAGATGTAGAGTAGCTATTATGGTATCACGATTGCAAGGGTGCGTACTTGAGGTATTTATATCCAAAGTCATCCCCCTATCAGGATCATAAGGAGACGTGTATCCGCCCCACCCTCTTATAGGGAGGATAAGGGTTTGCAGATATATAAATACGTAGGACAAAGGCAATAAAGGAACATAAAACCTCTGCCAATAGAAGTAGAGGAGCTATTATGGTATCACTTGAGGTATTTATACCCAAAGTCATCCTCCTATCAGGATCTCTAAGGAGACGTGTATCCGCACCACCCTCTTATAGGGAGAATAAGGGTTTGCAGATATATAAATAGGTAGGACAAAGGCAATAAAGGAACATAAAACCTCTGCCAATAGATGTAGAGGGGCTCTTATGGTATCACGGGTGCATGGGTGCGTACTTGAGGTATTTATACCCAAAGTCATCCCCCTATCAGGATCATTAAAGAGACGTGTATCCGCCCCACCTTCTCAAAGGGAGGATAAGGGTTTGTAGATATATAAATAAGTAGGAAAAAGGCAATAAAGGAACATAAAACCTCTGCCAATAGATGTAGAGGAGCTATTATGGTATCACGGGTGTAAGGGTGCGTACTAGGGGTATTTATACCCAAAGTCATCCTACTATCAGGATCATAAGGAGACTTGTTTCCGCCCCACCCACTTATAGGGAGGATAAGGATTTGCAGATATATAAATAAGTAGGACAAAGGCAATAAAGGAACATAAAACCTCTGCCAATAAATGTAGAGGGGCTACTATGGTATCACGGACGTGTACTTGAGGTATTCATACCCAAAGTCATCCCCCTATCAGGATCATAAGGAGACGTGTATCCGCCCCACCCTCTTATAGGGAGGATAAGGGTTTGCAGATATATAAATACGTAGGACAAAGGCAATAAAGTAACATAAAACCTCTGCTAATAGATGTAGAGGGGCTAATATGGTAGCACGGGTGCAAGGGTGCGTACTTGAGGTATTAATACCCACAAGTCATTCTCCTATCAGGATCATTAAGGAGACGTGTATCCGCCCCACCCTCTTATAGGGAGGATAAGGGTTTGCAGATATATAAATACGTAGGACAAAGGCAATAAAGGAACATAAAACCTCTGCCAATAGATGTAGAGGAGCTATTATGGTATCACGGGTGCAAGGGTGCGTACTTGGGGTATTTATACCCAAAGTCATCCCCCTTTCAGGATCATAAGGAGACGTGTATCCGTCCCACCCTCTTATAGGGAGGATAAGGGTTTGCAGATATATAAATACGTAGGAAAAAGGCAATAAAGGAACATAAAACCTCTGCCAATAGATGTAGAGGAGCTATTATGGTATCACAGGTGCAAGGGTGCGTCCTTGAGGTATTTATACCCAAAGTCATCCTCCTATCAGGATCATTAAGGAGACGTGTATCCGCCCCACCCTCTTATAGGGAGGATAAGGGTTTGCAGATATATAAATACGTAGGACAAAGGTAATAAAGGAACATAAATCCTCTGCCAATAGATGTAGGGGGGCTACTATGGTATCACGGGTGCAGGGGTGCGTACTTGAGGTACTTATACCCAAAGTCATCCTCCTATCAGGATCATAAGGAGACGTGTATCCGACCCACCCTCTTATAGGGAGGATAAGGGTTTGCAGATATATAAATACGTAGGACAAAGGAAATAAAGGAACATAAAACCTCTGCCAATAGATGTAGGGGGGCTACTATGGTATCACGGGTTCAAGGGTGCGTACTAGGGGTATTTATACCCAAAATCATCCTACTATCAGGATCATAAGGAGACGTGTATTCGCCCCACCCTCTTATAGGGAGGATAAGGCGTTGCAGATATATAAATACGTAGGACAAAGGCAATAAAAGAACATAAAACCTCTGCCAATAGATGTGGTGGAGCTACTATGGTATCACGGGTGCAAGGGTGCGTACTTGAGGTATTTATACCCAAAGTCAAGCCTCTATCAGGATCATTAAGGAGACGTGTATCCACCCCAACCTCTTATAGGGAGGATATTGGTTTGCAGATTTATAAATACGTAGGTCAAAGGCAATAAAGGAACATAAAACCTCTGCCAATAGATGTAGAGGGGCTATTATGGTAGCACGGGTGCAAGGGTGCGTACTTGAGGTATTTATACCCACAGTCATCCTCCTATCAGCATCATTAAGGAGACGTGTATCCGCCCCACCCTCTTATAGGGAGGATAATGGTTTGCAGATATATAAATACGTAGGACAAAGGCAATAAAGGAACATAAAACCTCTGCCAATAGATGTAGAGGAGCTACTATGGTATCACGGGTGCAAGGGTGCGTACTTGAGGTATTTATACCCAAAGTCATCCCCCTATCAGGATCATAAGGAGACGTGTATACGCCCCACCCTCTTATAGGGAGGATAAGGGTTTGCAGATATATAAATACGTAGAACAAAGGCAATAAAGGAACATAAAACCTCTGCCAATAGATGTAGATTAGCTATTATGGTATCACGGGTGCAAGGGTGCGTACTTGGGGTATTTATACCCAAAGTCATCCTCCTATCAGGATCATTAAGGAGACGTGTATCCGCCCCACCCTCTTATAGGGAGGATAAGAGTTTGCAGATATATAAATACGTAGGAAAAAGGCAATAAAGGAACATAAAACCTCTGCCAATAGATGTAGAGGAGCTATTATGGTATCACAGGTGCAAGGGTGCGTACTTGGGGTATTTATACCCAAAGTCATCCTCCTATCAGGATCATTAAGGAGACGTGTATCCGCCCCACCCTCTTATAGGGAGGATAAGGGTTTGCAGATATATAAATACGTAGGACAAAGGCAATAAAGTAGCATAAAACCTCCGCCAATAGATGTAGAGGAGCTACTATGGTATCACGGTTGCAATGGTGCGTACTTGAGGTATTTATACCCAAAATCATCCACCTATCAGGATCATTAAGGAGACGTGTATCCGCCCCACCCTCTTATTGGGAGGATAAGGGTTTGCAGATATATAAATACGTAGAACAAAGGCAATAAAGTAGCATAAAACCTCTGCCAATAGATGTAGAGGAGCTACTATGGTATCACGGGTGCAATGGTGCGTACTTGAGGTATTTATACCCAAAGTCATCCCCCTATCAGGATCATTAAGGAGACGTGTATCCGCCCCACCCTGTTATAGGGAGGATAAGGGTTTGCAGATATATAAATACGTAGAACAAAGGCAATAAAGGAACATAAAACCACTGGCAATAGATGTAGAGTAGCTATTATGGTATCACGAGTGCAAGGGTGCGTACTTGAGGTATTTATATCCAAAGTCATCCCCCTATCAGGATCATAAGGAGACGTGTATCCGCCCCACCCTCTTATAGGGAGGATAAGGGTTTGCAGATATATAAATACGTAGGACAAAGGCAATAAAGGAACATAAAACCTCTGCCAATAGAAGTAGAGGAGCTATTATGGTATCACTTGAGGTATTTATACCCAAAGTCATCCTCCTATCAGGATCTCTAAGGAGACGTGTATCCGCACCACCCTCTTATAGGGAGAATAAGGGTTTGCAGATATATAAATAGGTAGGACAAAGGCAATAAAGGAACATAAAACCTCTGCCAATAGATGTAGAGGGGCTCTTATGGTATCACGGGTGCATGGGTGCGTACTTGAGGTATTTATACCCAAAGTCATCCCCCTATCAGGATCATTAAAGAGACGTGTATCCGCCCCACCTTCTCAAAGGGAGGATAAGGGTTTGTAGATATATAAATAAGTAGGAAAAAGGCAATAAAGGAACATAAAACCTCTGCCAATAGATGTAGAGGAGCTATTATGGTATCACGGGTGTAAGGGTGCGTACTAGGGGTATTTATACCCAAAGTCATCCTACTATCAGGATCATAAGGAGACTTGTTTCCGCCCCACCCACTTATAGGGAGGATAAGGATTTGCAGATATATAAATAAGTAGGACAAAGGCAATAAAGGAACATAAAACCTCTGCCAATAAATGTAGAGGGGCTACTATGGTATCACGGACGCGTACTTGAGGTATTTATACCCAAAGTCATCCCCCTATCAGGATCATAAGGAGACGTGTATCCGCCCCACCCTCTTATAGGGAGGATAAGGGTTTGCAGATATATAAATACGTAGGACAAAGGCAATAAAGTAACATAAAACCTCTGCTAATAGATGTAGAGGGGCTATTATGGTAGCACGGGTGCAAGGGTGCGTACTTGAGGTATTAATACCCACAAGTCATTCTCCTATCAGGATCATTAAGGAGACGTGTATCCGCCCCACCCTCTTATAGGGAGGATAAGGGTTTGCAGATATATAAATACGTAGGACAAAGGCAATAAAGGAACATAAAACCTCTGCCAATAGATGTAGAGGAGCTATTATGGTATCACGGGTGCAAGGGTGCGTACTTGGGGTATTTATACCCAAAGTCATCCCCCTTTCAGGATCATAAGGAGACGTGTATCCGTCCCACCCTCTTATAGGGAGGATAAGGGTTTGCAGATATATAAATACGTAGGAAAAAGGCAATAAAGGAACATAAAACCTCTGCCAATAGATGTAGAGGAGCTATTATGGTATCACAGGTGCAAGGGTGCGTACTTGAGGTATTTATATCCAAAGTCATCCCCCTATCAGGATCATAAGGAGACGTGTATCCGCCCCACCCTCTTATAGGGAGGATAAGGGTTTGCAGATATATAAATACGTAGGACAAAGGCAATAAAGGAACATAAAACCTCTGCCAATAGAAGTAGAGGAGCTATTATGGTATCACTTGAGGTATTTATACCCAAAGTCATCCTCCTATCAGGATCTCTAAGGAGACGTGTATCCGCACCACCCTCTTATAGGGAGAATAAGGGTTTGCAGATATATAAATAGGTAGGACAAAGGCAATAAAGGAACATAAAACCTCTGCCAATAGATGTAGAGGGGCTCTTATGGTATCACGGGTGCATGGGTGCGTACTTGAGGTATTTATACCCAAAGTCATCCCCCTATCAGGATCATTAAAGAGACGTGTATCCGCCCCACCTTCTCAAAGGGAGGATAAGGGTTTGTAGATATATAAATAAGTAGGAAAAAGGCAATAAAGGAACATAAAACCTCTGCCAATAGATGTAGAGGAGCTATTATGGTATCACGGGTGCAATGGTGCGTACTTGAGGTATTTATACCCAAAGTCATCCCCCTATCAGGATCATTAAGGAGACGTGTATCCGCCCCACCCTGTTATAGGGAGGATAAGGGTTTGCAGATATATAAATACGTAGAACAAAGGCAATAAAGGAACATAAAACCACTGGCAATAGATGTAGAGTAGCTATTATGGTATCACGAGTGCAAGGGTGCGTACTTGAGGTATTTATATCCAAAGTCATCCCCCTATCAGGATCATAAGGAGACGTGTATCCGCCCCACCCTCTTATAGGGAGGATAAGGGTTTGCAGATATATAAATACGTAGGACAAAGGCAATAAAGGAACATAAAACCTCTGCCAATAGAAGTAGAGGAGCTATTATGGTATCACTTGAGGTATTTATACCCAAAGTCATCCTCCTATCAGGATCTCTAAGGAGACGTGTATCCGCACCACCCTCTTATAGGGAGAATAAGGGTTTGCAGATATATAAATAGGTAGGACAAAGGCAATAAAGGAACATAAAACCTCTGCCAATAGATGTAGAGGGGCTCTTATGGTATCACGGGTGCATGGGTGCGTACTTGAGGTATTTATACCCAAAGTCATCCCCCTATCAGGATCATTAAAGAGACGTGTATCCGCCCCACCTTCTCAAAGGGAGGATAAGGGTTTGTAGATATATAAATAAGTAGGAAAAAGGCAATAAAGGAACATAAAACCTCTGCCAATAGATGTAGAGGAGCTATTATGGTATCACGGGTGTAAGGGTGCGTACTAGGGGTATTTATACCCAAAGTCATCCTACTATCAGGATCATAAGGAGACTTGTTTCCGCCCCACCCACTTATAGGGAGGATAAGGATTTGCAGATATATAAATAAGTAGGACAAAAGCAATAAAGGAACATAAAACCTCTGCCAATAAATGTAGAGGGGCTACTATGGTATCACGGACGCGTACTTGAGGTATTTATACCCAAAGTCATCCCCCTATCAGGATCATAAGGAGACGTGTATCCGCCCCACCCTCTTATAGGGAGGATAAGGGTTTGCAGATATATAAATACGTAGGACAAAGGCAATAAAGTAACATAAAACCTCTGCTAATAGATGTAGAGGGGCTATTATGGTAGCACGGGTGCAAGGGTGCGTACTTGAGGTATTAATACCCACAAGTCATTCTCCTATCAGGATCATTAAGGAGACGTGTATCCGCCCCACCCTCTTATAGGGAGGATAAGGGTTTGCAGATATATAAATACGTAGGACAAAGGCAATAAAGGAACATAAAACCTCTGCCAATAGATGTAGAGGAGCTATTATGGTATCACGGGTGCAAGGGTGCGTACTTGGGGTATTTATACCCAAAGTCATCCCCCTTTCAGGATCATAAGGAGACGTGTATCCGTCCCACCCTCTTATAGGGAGGATAAGGGTTTGCAGATATATAAATACGTAGGAAAAAGGCAATAAAGGAACATAAAACCTCTGCCAATAGATGTAGAGGAGCTATTATGGTATCACAGGTGCAAGGGTGCGTACTTGAGGTATTTATATCCAAAGTCATCCCCCTATCAGGATCATAAGGAGACGTGTATCCGCCCCACCCTCTTATAGGGAGGATAAGGGTTTGCAGATATATAAATACGTAGGACAAAGGCAATAAAGGAACATAAAACCTCTGCCAATAGAAGTAGAGGAGCTATTATGGTATCACTTGAGGTATTTATACCCAAAGTCATCCTCCTATCAGGATCTCTAAGGAGACGTGTATCCGCACCACCCTCTTATAGGGAGAATAAGGGTTTGCAGATATATAAATAGGTAGGACAAAGGCAATAAAGGAACATAAAACCTCTGCCAATAGATGTAGAGGGGCTCTTATGGTATCACGGGTGCATGGGTGCGTACTTGAGGTATTTATACCCAAAGTCATCCCCCTATCAGGATCATTAAAGAGACGTGTATCCGCCCCACCTTCTCAAAGGGAGGATAAGGGTTTGTAGATATATAAATAAGTAGGAAAAAGGCAATAAAGGAACATAAAACCTCTGCCAATAGATGTAGAGGAGCTATTATGGTATCACGGGTGTAAGGGTGCGTACTAGGGGTATTTATACCCAAAGTCATCCTACTATCAGGATCATAAGGAGACTTGTTTCCGCCCCACCCACTTATAGGGAGGATAAGGATTTGCAGATATATAAATAAGTAGGACAAAGACAATAAAGGAACATAAAACCTCTGCCAATAAATGTAGAGGGGCTACTATGGTATCACGGACGCGTACTTGAGGTATTTATACCCAAAGTCATCCCCCTATCAGGATCATAAGGAGACGTGTATCCGCCCCACCCTCTTATAGGGAGGATAAGGGTTTGCAGATATATAAATACGTAGGACAAAGGCAATAAAGTAACATAAAACCTCTGCTAATAGATGTAGAGGGGCTATTATGGTAGCACGGGTGCAAGGGTGCGTACTTGAGGTATTAATACCCACAAGTCATTCTCCTATCAGGATCATTAAGGAGACGTGTATCCGCCCCACCCTCTTATAGGGAGGATAAGGGTTTGCAGATATATAAATACGTAGGACAAAGGCAATAAAGGAACATAAAACCTCTGCCAATAGATGTAGAGGAGCTATTATGGTATCACGGGTGCAAGGGTGCGTACTTGGGGTATTTATACCCAAAGTCATCCCCCTTTCAGGATCATAAGGAGACGTGTATCCGTCCCACCCTCTTATAGGGAGGATAAGGGTTTGCAGATATATAAATACGTAGGAAAAAGGCAATAAAGGAACATAAAACCTCTGCCAATAGATGTAGAGGAGCTATTATGGTATCACAGGTGCAAGGGTGCGTACTTGAGGTATTTATACCCAAAGTCATCCTCCTATCAGGATCATTAAGGAGACGTGTATCCGCCCCACCCTCTTATAGGGAGGATAAGGGTTTTCAGATATATAAATACGTAGGACAAAGGCAATAAAGTAGGATAAAACCTCTGCCAATAGATGTAGAGGAGCTACTATAGTATCACGGGTGCAATGGTGCGTACTTGAGGTATTTATACCCAATGTCATCCACCTATCAGGATCATTAAGGAGACGTGTATCCGCCCCACCCTCTTAGAGGGAGGATAAGGGTTTGCAGATATATAAATACGTAGAACAAAGGCAATAAAGTAGCATAAAACCTCTGCCAATAGATGTAGAAGAGCTACTATGGTATCACGGGTGCAATGGTGCGTACTTGAGGTATTTATACCCAAAGTCATCCCCCTATCAGGATCATTAAGGAGACGTGTATTCGCCCCACCCTCTTATAGGGAGGATAAGGGTTTGCAGATATATAAATACGTAGAACAAAGGCAATAAAGGAACATAAAACCACTGGCAATAGATGTAGAGTAGCTATTATGGTATCACGAGTGCAAGGGTGCGTACTTGAGGTATTTATATCCAAAGTCATCCCCCTATCAGGATCATAAGGAGACGTGTATCCGCCCCACCCTCTTATAGGGAGGATAAGGGTTTGCAGATATATAAATACGTAGGACAAAGGCAATAAAGGAACATAAAACCTCTGCCAATAGAAGTAGAGGAGCTATTATGGTATCACTTGAGGTATTTATACCCAAAGTCATCCTCCTATCAGGATCTCTAAGGAGACGTGTATCAGCACCACCCTCTTATAGGGAGAATAAGGGTTTGCAGATATATAAATAAGTAGGACAAAGGCAATAAAGGAACATAAAACCTCTGCCAATAGATGTAGAGGGGCTCTTATGGTATTACGGGTGCATGGGTGCGTACTTGAGGTATTTATACAAAAAGTCATCCCCCTATCAGGATCATTAAAGAGACGTGTATCCGCCCCACCTTCTCAAAGGGAGGATAAGGGTTTGTAGATACATAAATAAGTAGGAAAAAGGCAATAAAGGAACATAAAACCTCTGCCAATAGATGTAGAGGAGCTATTATCGTATCACGGGTGTAAGGGTGCGTACTAGGGGTATTTATACCCAAAGTCATCCTCCTATCAGGATCATAAGGAGACGTGTATCCGCCCCACCCTCTTATAGGGAGGATATGGGTTTGCAGATATATTAATAAGTAGGACAAAGGCAATAAAGGAACATAAAACCTCTCCCAATAGATGTAGAGGAGCTATTATGGTATCACGGGTGCGTACTTGAGGTATTTATACCCAAAGTCATCCCCCTATCAGGATCATAAGGAGACGTGTATCCGCTCCACCCTCTTATAGGGAGGATAAGGGTTTGCATATATATAAATACGTAGGACAAAGGCAATAAAGGAACATAAAACCTCTGCCAATAGATGTAGAGGAGCTACTATGGTATCACGGGTGCAAGGGTGCGTACTTGAGGTATTTATACCCAAAGTCATCCTCCTATCAGGATCATAAGGAGACGTGTATCCGCCCCACCCTCTTATAGGGAGGATAAGGGTTTGCAGATATATAAATACGTAGGACAAAAGCCATAAAGGAAAATAAAACCTCTGCCAATAGATGTAGAGGGGCTATTATGGTATCACGGGTGCATGGGTTCGTACTTGAGGTATTTATACCCACAGTCATCCTCCTATCAGGATCATAAGGAAACGTGCTGCCCCAGACTAGCACGATCTGGCTTGAGGTCTGAATGACCTAGTGCTCAGATATAGGGTGTTACTATACTTTGAGCCTACCAATGTCTGACTGACTGCGACTCCTCACAGGTGTCAGGATCACACCGTCATGTGTTCGACGCTCTGGACCTATATAGATTTAAAAACCTCAGAGAAAGGACGGTCTTAAGACGGTATCGGCAGCTTTCTGAGTATACAAATATTACAATATAATTAGAAAAATGTACGCAACCTATATACATACAGTGCTAAGCCAACATTCAGGCATATATACTATGTTAAACCCGCATGCAATATACTCTACATAGCCATATATACGCTGTTAAACCAATATGCAGGTTAACCTATATACATCCTGTATTAGGCCAATATCCCCGTTACCCACATAGGCCTATATAATATGTTAAGCCGGGATGAATGATAGCTTATATAGCGTGTTAAACAAATATGCATGTAAACCTACATAAATAATATGCTAACCAACATGGATGCTATCCTACATAGGCTTATATACCATGTTAAGCCAACATACGTGATAGCACACATAATGTGTTAAACCAATATGCGTGTAAACCTGCATACATACTATGCTAAGCCGACTTACATGAATCCCTAAATGTGCCTACTATAAGGCCTACTATGTCGGTAAACCACTGGACAAAGCCTATATGATCTGAGCCTGACACACATTTACACCTCGTCTATCAGGTAGAACCTGGCAACCGTATAATACGGGAAGTACTATATGGTATAGCTAACAATGCATAACCTATCACGCCCATGACGGTCAACAAATATTACAATATAATTAAAAAAAGTCACGCAACCTATATACATACAATGCTAAGCCAACATTCAGGCATATATACTATGTTAAACCAGCATGCAATATACTCTAAATAACCATATATACGCTGTTAAACAAATATGCGTGTAAACCTACATAAATACTATGCTAAGCCAACATGCATGCTATCATACTATGTTAGGCCTACATAATGTGTTAAACATATATGTGTGTAAGCCTGCATAGGTATTATGCTAAGAAGACATGGGCCTACAAAATATAACACATTATATCCAGTGCATAGTTTAGCTAATGGTTATCACACACTATCCTACAAGCTGCCCACAAATTACCACATAATACCTGATACATAGCCTGGCTAATCATTAACACATAGTATGCCCCAACACATAATACCGGTGCATAGCCTCGCTAATGGTTAGCACATAGTAGCCTATGCTGAGCCTGGCTACGGAATATCACATATTATCCGATGTGTAGCCTGACTAAGGGTTAACACATCCAATGCATAGCTTGGCTAATGACCAACATATAGCTGGGCTAATGGTTAACTAATAATTATTTTTAGCTATGGGTTAACATATAGTATCCGATAAGTAGCTTGACTATAGCCCAACACATAATCTCCAGTGCATAGCCAGGCTAATGTTCATCATGTAGTACCCAATGCATAGCTTGAGTATGGTTTAACAAACAGTATCCAAAGCATAGCTTGACTATGATTATCACATAGTATCCGATGAGTAGGTTGATTACAAACTATTACATAATATCCGATGCATAGATTGACTACAAATTAACACAAAATATCCGATGCCCAGGCTGACTAGGGTTTAACAAACAGTATCCGATGAGTAGATTGACTAAGGTTTATCTCATAGTATCCGTAGAGTAGGTTGATTACAAACTAACACATAATAATCATTGCATAGTCTGGCTAATGGTTATTAAATAGTACCTGTTGCATAGCTAGGCTAATGATCAACACATAGTACCCGATGCATAGCCTGACTAAGGCTAGCACATAGTATCCGAGGTATAGATTGACTAATGGTTAACACATGCTATCCAAATTAGAGCTGGGCTAGTGGATAACTAATGGTTAGTTTCACTATGGGTTAACACAGCGTATCCGATGAGAAGTTTGAATACAAGTTGACACATAGTACCTGTTGCATAGCTAGGCTAATGCGTAACATATAGTATCCGATGCATAGCCGGGCTAATGGTTAACTAATGGTTAGCGTGACCAAGGGTTAACACATAATATCCGATGCATAGCCTGACTAGGGCTAGCACATAGTATCCGATGCATAGCTTGACTAGGGTTTAACACATCGTATCCGATGAGAAATTTGAACACAAGTAAACACATAATATCCAATGCATAGCTTGACTAGGGTTTAACACATAGTAGCCGATGAGTAGAACGACCACAAGTTAACACATAGTAGCCGATGTGTAGCCCTACTAATCGTTATCACATAATATCCGATGCATAGCTTGACTATGGTTTAACACAAAGTATCCGTTGAGTAGGTTGAATACAAACTAACACATAGTATCCATTGCAAATATTGGCTAATGGTTATCACATAGTATCTGATACATAGCTAGGCTAATGGTTAACAAATAGTAGCCGATGCAAATCATGACTAGGGCTAGCACATATTGTCCGATGCATAGATAAACTAGAGGTTATCATACAGTATCCGATGAGTAGGTTGACTACAAGTTAACACATAATATCCAATGCTTAAATTGGCGAAAGGTTAACACATAGTATCCGATGAGTAGATTGACTACAAGTTAACACAAAATGTGTAAATGTTTAATTTACATAAAACAAACCCTTAAAACTGTATACAAAAATAAAGACTCACTGAACCAAAAGTTATACCAACTTCACCTAAATCTCTCCAACACGATCGGACGAGAACTCACAACAAATCATAATAGACACTAATAATTGGGCAACAAATAAACTAATAAACATTATAAATAAACACAATAAAAAGTTTAATCAACTATTATGGAAAACAAAAAACACAATATACTCTCAACCCAAACACAAATATTCTACCTCCGTACATTTAACCTCACTAATAACAAATTCACACAACACGAAATGAATTTAATAAACAAAGGCCTGAAATAGACCCTACATTAAAAATAAAAAATTATTGCTCTCTCTAATACTCACAAACCCAATGTCCCCATCCGAGCCATCATCAACTAGACAAATGCCCCTTAACATAAAGTAACACAAACATAACAAAATAATCTGACAATCTATAAACAGCCAGATGGCCTACGCATAAAAAGTCCTATCAGTAGTGTCCTAAGCGATATTTTCTCCTATAATACATCAATATAATCACAATACAAGATAACACTATACAGAGGCAACACCTAGCAATGCGTAAAACTTCACAACTACACTAATAAAATACACCCAAAAATCAAGTTCACCTCAGAAAATGAAACCAACCTATCTTTAAACTTCCTCGACCTCACCATAACAAAAAGCCACACACAAAAACAGCCTCAACATTTACAGGAAACCCATAACAACAAGCACACTTATCCACAACACCCCAAACCACTCTAGCCAGCACAAACACGCTACATTCAGACTTAAAGAAGTTTCAATGACCTTAGAAAACATAACACAGAGTTAAACAATATTAAATATTTAACATAAACAAATGGATACAACACCACAATTATAGACAAACTGCACAATTTACAAAAAACACTAAAATTAACACTACAGAGAGGAAAACTAATACATCACAACACCATATATAAACAAAACATCAAATAAAATAGCTCACAAATTTCAAAAAAAGATACAAAATAGCATACAAAACTAATAAAATTTACAATACAAAATACTGCATGACACCTACAACAAAAATAAACTACAAGCCCCAGGCATATACAAACTGAACTGCAACACATTCTACAGTGAGCAAACAGGTCGTAGTTTTAAACAAGGAGTCGAAGAACACAAACAGAACACCAACTTAACATTTTACCTAACAATCACCTAAAAGAAACAGGACACAAATACACAGACATTTACCATAAAATCGCTAAAAAAAGTGTTAACACATCAACAAAGTAGGGCCACATCTCTTCACACTAGAACAATATGAAATTTAAAGACCCAATACAAATCCTACATACTCCTTGATACTATCGAAAAACTTTAAAAAGCCTTTAAAACCATTGTATTTGGCTGGCTTGTGTGAAGGTGCCGGTGTGTAGTTAATTATAGTATATCCATTTTGGGACGGCGGGTAAAAGATTAAGTCACCGCCCGAGCTCCCAACAATAGCTTGGGTCAGGCGCTCGGCGGCCGGCCGCCCGCGCTAATGAGGCGTAAAAAGCACTCCACTCCAAAATATTATCACATAAAAGTAAGCGTATTTTTTAATTTTTTATTACAGTTTTGATGTCTACGTGTGATTTCATGAAAAACTAGTCCAAACACGACGGAGTTATGTCAATTAGTAAAATTAGTGGTTGCAAAAAATTGTATTTGGCCTTATTTAACTTTTTAACTTTATTTATTGGCATAAAATCAAACCAAATCAAATAGAATAAATACAATTTATTATCATAAAACAGTATTGTTATACAGTTTGTTAATATTAAAAGAATATTTACATATAGCACTCAATATGTTTATAAACGCTACTCGTTATTAAATATAGGCTACAAATTAAACCTAATCAAATCAAAATAATTTATTATCTTATAACAGGATTGTTATACGGAACATTAATAATTAAAATTTATAATAACTTCATTTATTGGTATCAAATAAAACCAAGTCAAATAAAATTAATACAATTTATTATCATAAAACACTATTTTTATGCAGGATATTAATAATTGAAAATGATGTATATATTTACAGAACATTTACATACACGAAACAATATTTTTAGAAACTCAACTCGTTATTAAATATACAAATTAAACCAAATCGAATCAAAACATTAATTGTTATACATTAAAAGTTATTGATTTACGGAATATTTACATATAGGGTACAATATTTTTACTAACCTAACTCATTCTCTCTTTTTCTCTTCTCTCTTCTCTTCTTTCTCCGACTTTACTCCAGAGGAGCACAACCGATGTCACCTTCTTCGCTGTCGTAGTCGGATTCCTCTTGTCCATCGGAGTCGTCAGGAGCCAAACTTATGATGAACTGTTCTACGGATGATTCATCTAGCCTTTCATTTTTCCAATCTGCGTCGATTAATTTTTTGACGTGATTGACACATTTCCTCCACATGTCGGCCGTATAGTTGCTGATGGATTCACGAAAGAGTTGCTCAACATCTGACAGTTTGAACGTTGTGTTACGAGATTTTACGAATTTCTTAAGGCTGGCCCACACAATTTCAATGGCGTTGTATTGACAGTGATACGGTGGAAGACGAATCACCTTGAAACCCATTTCACCTGCTTTTTTGTCGATCACATAGGTTGGTGTCGGTGGTTTGTGTAGACGAACTAGCTGATACAGCTCCGGTTTGCGTAAGTCTTCAGGGAAAGGTATGCGCTTTTCATTAAGCCAGTTGACCATAACCGCCTTGGTAGAGGAAGAAGTAGGAGCCTTGCCTTGTGTCCTAGAGTGGTAGGACGCGTTGTCCATTAATATTGTGGATCCTTTTGGTATCACCGGAAGAAGCTTACCGAAGAACCAAGACTCAAAAACGTCACCATCCATGTCTTCATGATAATCTCCGGTCTCTTTAGATACAAATATGAGAGGTGGGGCTTTTATCCAGCCGTTGACAACACCAGCATGGCAGATTATCAACCGCTTCCCCTTACCTAGAGGAGTACCAGGAGCACATTTTATCGATCCGTCAGTCCAACCACTATCCAAACAGGTTTCACCGAGAAGAATTACCTTCGTAATGCCAAAATTGCGCATCTTTCTCAGAAATACACATCTCTGAAGAGCAACTGAAGGTTTTTCCATGATGACTTTACGGTTGTTAAACTTTTTGTACGTGAAACCAACGTCTTGTATCACTAAATGAAGGGAAAATCGCGACCCGCTGTAGAGTCCTGATTCTCGGAGAGACGTGAGTAGTTGGTTGAGGGTTGGTACTTCCTTTCGGGCATAATAGGCCATTATATGTCTTCGTATAGCTGCTTTGTCAAAGTCGTCGATATCTCTTGTAGGCCGCTTCCTCTTGGAATTTCGTTTTGGCGTGCGGATAACAACAGTTTCCCTTCGGTTATCAACAGGTGTGCTAAAGTCTCCGTCTTCACAGCCCCCATCACCAATTTGATCCACTACGTCCATATCGCGAACGTTACACAAGTCTTGAGTTTCAAGCGATTTCTTGATTTCAGCCTTTACACGCTCTACACTCCTTAAAGATATTCCACACGCGTCAGCTGCTCTCTGCATCACTTTCCTGACCTCAATCAGTGGACCTCCGTTGTTCTTCTCTTTTTCAAAATAATGAAGTACGGAAGCAATCATTGTTCTTGCTTGCGTATGTAAAACTTCACGTTTTTTAGAACTCATATCGAACACAGCACTAAAAAGGTGTAACCACTTATACTGATACGCACCGACTAGCTCTCTAAAGCGAGTGCCTGTTGGCCTGTCCAGTTCAAATGAGTAACGCATGAGTCACGCTGGAATATCCATTATAAGAGTCACTCACGTAGCGTTTGGGTTACGTGCAAAGGCTAATGAACTGCATTTCTAAATGTAGCTAAAAGCCGTCGACCTAACTCCGACGTGTTTCGACTATGTAAATATTCTGTAAATGGAGATATAATTTAATTATTAACGTCCTGTATAACAATCCTGTTATAAGATAATAAATTGTATTGATTTGATTTTATTTAATTTGTAGCCTATATTTAATAACGAGTTGCGTTTATAAACATATTGAGTCATATATGTAAATATTCTTTTAATATTAACAAACTGTATAACAATACTGTTTTATGATAATAAATTGTATTTATTCTATTTGATTTGGTTTGATTTTATGCCAATAAATAAAGTTAAAAAGTTAAATAAGGCCAAATACAATTTTTTGTAACCACTAATTTTACTAATTGACATAACTCCGTCGTGTTTGGACAAGTTTTTCATGAAATCACACGTAGACATCAAAACTGTAATAAAAAATTAAAAAATACGCTTACTTTTATGTGATAATATTTTGGAGTGGAGTGCTTTTTACGCCTCATTAGCGCGGGCGGCCGGCCGCCGAGCGCCTGACCCAAGCTATTGTTGGGAGCTCGGGCGGTGACTTAATCTTTTACCCGCCGTCCCAAAATGGATATACTATAGTGGGCGACTGGGTGTGTTTTGTTTGTGGATATTATTAAATGGGTTCTTGGAGTTCTATTTGTTTGTAGTATTTCTTTTGTTCTGGTTTCATGATTTCGATGTATTTATAATTTGGGTATGATAATTTGGTGTAGGGTCTGCATGGAGTTTGGTCATGTTGGTTTTTGTCATGAATAAAATTACTTTATTATCAATGCTTTGTTAGTACATTGTACTACAGAATTACCGTTATCTGTATTTATAAAAATTGAGGTTAGTTGGTTCCGTTAGTATGATAGATTTAAGGGCGTGTGTTTATTATTTGTGCTTGGTTCAGTGTTTAATGTGTTCGTAAAAAAGATTTTATATTCAATGTCTTGTCCAAACGTTAATTTTTTGTTGCATTTCTTGGGGTGTAAGCTGTTTTATAAGTCATTTGTTTACGTCCTAATTAGTTTATATTAAATTCTATATTTATGGTGTTTATTGCGCGTGGGTAAAACTGGTGGTGGGTGTAAATTTGTTATTGTTTTGAGTTAAGAGTTATGTTTGTGTCTTATACTCTGTTGCTGTCTATGTGTATGTTCTTTTGTGTATTGGACGGTTTCTTCGTGTACTAATAGCAAAGTATCAACGATTATGTTCAACTATTGAGTATATAGGTCACTATTAATTAAAACCCATTTATCCAGCTTTATATGTAATTCTTTGAGAATTTTAGGATATCAAATAGTTTAAACAACTATGTAAATAACACACAACTAGAAAATTAATAAAAAAATATAGCCTTCGCGAATGTATCGAAAAAAATGTAGAAGATGCTTTATCTAAAAAAAGTAATCGAATTAAATATACGATTTGTTGAAAGATTGATACGTCGTTTTATTCCTAATATCAGGTTTGAATGGCTTCAGTTTTCTACGTAAATACAAAGCATAACCAATTCTTTACCCTTTATGTATAATTTTAGATAAATAGTCCTATTTTAATATTTTATTTGGTAAATAATACAGAATTCTTTGTAAAAACTTAACAATATTTTCTTGTAAAGATATTAACAATGACTGATGTATGGTTGCCTGGTATCACGCGTTAAGTTTACATTTTTGTTTCCATGGAAAATTCATTGTTACATTATTGTTTCCATGGAAAGATTCACTGTTCCTGGAATCTAGGCTTGTTGCTAGAAATAAGTTAATTTTATCTGGGCACATAAATGTTTTCCCTTTTATAATAAGCTTTTATCGAACATTTTGGTAGTAAATGTTTTACTTTAGTTTTTTTAACGACAAATTTTTCCCGTTAAAATGCTTCGAAATATGCAAACGCAAGTTATCAATATTCAATTGGCTTCCTAAATATTACACACACATAAATGTAGCATGAACTCAAAAACTTAAACATTTCAAATAAAAACCCACTCTAGTGTTCTTCTCTGTTTTATATCTAATCTCATAGTTTAAGGTTTCTATTATTTTACCCAATTTTTATACACTTATTTAAAGAGGCTATTTTGGGAAATGTCCTACACTGGTATTATAATGTTCTTTTCACACAAAATGGTCCTTTAAACCAAATGTTTTTATTAGCACAAACAATGTTATTCCTATGCCGGTTTTCCAAAAATCTATTTCCTAAAGCTTAAAGCAATAATAGCCAATTATAACTAAACCCTTACACACACATGTAACCTATAAAAGTAACCAATTTAACAACAAATGCAACAATCTTATATTGTGCAAAACAGTTTTACTTTGGATTCCTTATGTATATATATATATTTTCAGTTTCTTTACAAAACTTAAGTCAGTTAATTAAACAGGTTATAAACTCTGTGTGCCTGTATAACTGTGTCTCTGTGTGTGTCTGTGAATTACAATCAATGAATTACAAATTCAGCTGGATTTGCAGGCTGGGACGTCAATTGCGTTTGTGTGTGTGTGTTTGTGCGTACGCGTGTGTGTGAGTGTGTGTGTGTGTGTGTGTGTGTGTGTGTGTGTGTGTGTGTGTGTGAGAGAGAGAGAGAGAGAGAGAAATTGAGGGAGAGAATTAAAATAAGTGCCACATACCCACCCACCAATACAAACACAAATAAATCTATATCATAAGGCAGCGCGATCCATAATTTCTCACGCTGATTTAAGAACGACTTACACTTATACCAGTTATTTTAGTTTAACTAAATATTTTTTATTAAAATGACATGATATTTGGTAAACACCTTCAACACTAAATGTAGAATAATTAATCACAATTGAATAAAACTGCTCCGAAACTGTTAAAATTTATTGCTTACATTATAGAAATGAATGCCCGATATTATCTATTATAAAATTCACAATTTAAGCCTTGTCAAAATCAAAATCAATGAATTACAAATGGCAACACCAGACTAGGTTATACTGTATTTATAGGTAATAATATATAAACAACAGGTTATAATTCTCTATACATTCAGGTGTCGGGAAAACTACAAGTTGTCTTCTAGGTCAGTAGGATTTAAACCAGGACTAGAGTTTTATTATAAAATAGTTTTTTTTTGTTACGCACACTTTTCCCTCTGTAACACAATAGCTCTAGGCTCTAGGCTACGCCATAGAAACCCCATGTTTGCTGAGGTAAACATAATGCACTTGCCTCAGGATTAGTGGCGAGTGGTGTTAGCGCGCTGTGGCGATTAACCTTGTGTTTTTTTGAACACAGATATGCCCAAGAAGTTGTATTCGTTTCAAAGTTTCCCTGAATACTTTGCCAAGAGATACATGACTTTGTTGCACCATTGGTGAGACGTGTTGGATGAGTCATTGTGTTGAATCAAAACCTTTGTAAAGGCGCTTTACCTGAAATCGTTTGTTAATAGAAGCCGTAGAAGTAACTTAAGAATGTTGTTGAGTTTTATTTATCTGTAAAAAATCTTTCATTCTCAGCAAATTTGCAATGGTCTCTCTTCATGCTACCTTGCATCCTCTAAACCCTGTGCTGGTAGTAGCCATGCATTGTCGTGGAACCGGGGCAAGGATGAAAAAATTGTAGCCACAATAAGAGTTACACCACATATGCCCACCATATCCAATATTTATTGAAGCACAAGTACTTTAGTGCAAAGGTCTACTAATGGGGACTCGTCAAAGCGTCTCCGGAACTCCTGTATATATTATATTGTCAACATAATTATGTTAGGGAAGGTCGGGTGACAGCGGCCTTGTTAGTTTTACTCATATAACGTTTTATTTATGAACTTAGAGTAATTGACTTATTTGCCATTCTAACCTTTATACCTTTACCCAAGTCCCATTTATTATTTTTGTTTCAAAAATGTTACGTATAGTTTTATATTTAAAATATGTTAAAAACCTCTATTTAGCACAACATGACTGTGTGATACCATCCTCCATAATCTGTAATACAAAAAATGCAAAGGTTTTCAAATTTGCGAAAAAATATATTTTCTTTTTTTTCTAAAAGTCATGCACAACAGTCATGTTGTGCTAAATAAAGAGATTTTTAACATATTTTAAATATATATTCATACGTAACATATTCGTGAAAACTTACTTTTTTTTTAAATCAAGTATAAAACTATATTTTTTTCATTTTTCACGTTTTAGTTATGTTTTTGAGACGTAGAATATTAACAAATATTTTAGACTAGGTTTGACATTGAAAACTCTTAGTCTATTCTGATTTAATTATTTTTCGTACAAACATCCCATTGGTAAATGACTACTTCCTTCTAGGTTGGCACAATTTTTCGTGAGCCCAGTCCTCACACATTCGACACCGTATTCAGTCTTCTTCAGAACCCTCGCCGCAAATTATGTAGTGAGTGACAACGTTAGTCTTGTTTGGGATAATTTCGTCGTTGTTATTTAAACCTTTCTTAAACCTATACTTTTGTAATATTTACTCATTTTGTTTTCCACAACTTTCATTTACAATGAGTGTTTCACTACTTACCCATAGATATAGCTCTGTGTCTATCCCCTAATGAGCTTCTTGGAACACTGTATTTTTCACTTGTTTCCTTTATTGTCATTTTTTTAACTTTAAACTTGATCTATTGTTTTCTTCTATACTCTTTACTCTATTTTCCTCCTATTATTCTCATTTGTCTTTGGTAAAATAATTCTTTGAGTAAAGTTTTAATTGTAAATACCTTCAGATTATTTTTTGTGCGATACCATCCGAAAGTACTTTGTTCGATACCACCCGAACGGCAATTGACACGAATTCAACTATAGAGAGGTTATTAGTTTGTGTAGGAATTCATATAACCTATAACTTGTAGAGAAACATAGTACGTTAAAGATGGAAAACAAAATACATATAAATACTCACATTTACTGAAGTTATAATCTCCCAAAACTAACTTTGTACTGCAACAAACACGAAAAAACAAAACAAAAAAAAAAAAACATGACACTGCAACTAAACGACGCAGGGATATCATCCAATATGATGACAACGGCTCTGTTTTCCTTAAAGAAACAATCTGATGGCAGGACAGGTGCTGCCTTTCGTCGTTTGCTGGGTAAACATGATTCTTCCGATACCATACGACTTTCCCCTATTTTGACTAAGTATAACAGTCTCGTTTAGTCAATATCAATTGAAATAAATACATTCAGAAATAAACACTGCCTGTATGTTTTATGGGAAGGCAAAATATTGAAACGAAATGGTTTTATTATTATTGAGCATGGAAATGGCATTTACAATATCACAAAGGCCTTCATCATCTTCATCGCTTTCACATCCCTAATCACAGTTCCTACTTCCAGATTCACGGTCCCTCACAACATCCTGGGCAAAGCTGGACACGTAAACCTACTATAGTTTGCCTATATATATTGTCAGCTTTATATATTGTCTACTAGAGTAGCTTAACTATTATTAGTGTTTGCTGACTTAAATGTTTAAAAAATATTAAGTGGTTTTTGAGTAATTAGATAAAAAAACGATTAGTTCTTGTCTTCGTGCTGCAAATAGCATTCTTGATTATAATAGTTCAATTTAAGTCCGTCGAGGGCAGCACCTGACGATATCATTTACCAATAATTTACTTAGGGCTCAATTATTGGGCCCGTATTATTTTCAACACCCAACACAAAAGTGGCCATATTTGCAGATGACACAGCGTTATCCGCTCAGTCATGGGAACGACATCTAATACACTCAAATTCACAGGACCACCTTACAGTACTAGAATCATGGCTGAGCTACTGAAGAGTTAGGGTGAACGTGGCCAAGTGCCAGGCTCTGCATCTCTCCGAACGTAGGACACACAAATTCAACACACCAATGAAAGTATTATGCGAGGTCTTTCACAGGGGGGACTAGGTCAAATCTCTGGGAGTTATACTCGACAGAGGCCTGACTTGGGACCCTCACATTACCAACACGTTAAAAAAAAGCAACAATTAGATTAACACAACTATATCCTATGCTTAACAGAACAAGCCCACTTTCACTACGGGCGGCCTCTACTATATACGTGTCTATGTTACGCAGCATACTCACGTACGCTTCACCCGTCTGGGGCTATGCAGGCAACTCATGCACTCGCAGACTCCAGTTATTCCAAAATAATCACGAAGGCACCTAGATGTACAAGAATAACACTGCTTCAGACTGATTTAATAATGCCTATCATCAAATAACACCTCCTACACTTAACCACAACGTTATATAAACAGGCTCATGAACATACAACATCAACACTCATTTCCTCACTGAGTAGAAATGACCCCACCCACGACACACACAGACGGCCGCTGTCCTTACTGACCGCCTAGCTCACACCATACCACCAAAATAAAATACACATACTAATAAATTCTGCTTCAGAGTTATGTTCCAGGTGACGCAGATTCACATCTTGAGGGCCGCAGCTTAGCCCCAACGGAAGTACTAATTTTGACTCCATACCTTTTCAGTTTCGAGTAGGCAGCAGAAGAAGATGTGCATGTCACTTCTGCAATAGATTCACTCACAAGGTATTTGTAGCTATCTCCTGATTCTCCATGGAAAGAGCTTATGAGCTTGGTACATGGGCAATCAATCCCGTTGCCTTCACTCGTGTTAGAGATACTAACCGCAACGCAGAGAGACGGAGGTAGCTCGCTAAAGGTTGGTTGCCACGAGGGTTGGGCGGTCTTAGGGGTTCCCAAATAAGACTTACAAAAATATAAAAAAACAATGAATTACGTGTAAGAAATTTAAATAATTTGACAAAATTTTGTAAAACTATTGTTCTACGTTAAATTTAAACTATTAATCTACGTGATGAGCAAAAATGTTTTGTTTAAACGTTTTACAGGAACTTACAAACTCATTGTTTCCTGTCCACGAATAGGAGGAAAAGCTCTGTCAAAAGTGCTTTGTTAGAGCGGGCTGACACTTTTACTGTGGAGTTGTTCATGTTTAATATTTTCTAAAGCTTATGTAGTATTTACAGTTGCAGTCAGAGTTGTATCTTGACAACATTCGACCAAGCTGTAACGGCTATGGCAGTCACTATCTACGTGAACATTTTATTCTAACTTCCACAAATTTGCAAAAAAGCAAAATAACTTTGTTACACACACAAACTCCATACACAGGAGGTTTAAAACATACCCCTTATATATAATACAAATATTTATAGCTACAAAGTATGTTATAAGGATGGATATGGTTGTAACACAAACCAGGTAAAGTCTACGAAGGTAGGCTATTACACTCTTTAGGAGAACCTAAATTATACATTTCTATCATAACTCTAGTACATTTATTAAAGAAACCGACTACATCACGCATTCTATTCGGAAGAGCGACAGTGAAAATATCATTCTCAAGCAGTTAATATAGTCTCAAATGTGTTTTACTTTACCCAGATATTCTAGATCTCCCATTCCCCATTGGATTATATAGGCTAGGTGTTAGATCCCAAAGGAGAGCCTACCATTTGTTTGTAAAATCCTTTGTTAACTTAAAGTAAGTATTATTAGGTAAAATTGTAACTAATTCCAGAAAGCCAGCTTCATTAAACTTAGTGAGTTCTTTTATTAAATACCTAAGTTTAAACTATTAGTTGTCACGTTTAGAACAATGTAATTTGTAAAGAAAAAAAAATATTACATGGTTTTAAACTTTACACTGTATCTTAGAATTTGCCCCTTCAATTATAAAACAGGCTACAAATATGTCAAAGAATGCGTACGAGGTAATAGAAGGGGCACTGCTTGTAGCTAATTAAACAAATTATTCAAGATGTTTTGTCCTTTAAATAAAAACTATTACAGTTATTCAAACTGTAAATAGAGAGGAATAAAAAGGTAAAAATACAGGCATAACAATGTGGACAAATATTATTACAGTTGTGCCTCCATATCCGCGGGTAATAAGGACTAGGTGTGTTAAATGCTATACTTACAGACAATTACAGTATACAGTAGTACATGTACATAGATACGGGACTTGCATATGTACATTACATACTCTATAATTTGTAAAATATTACAGTACAGTACATAAGTATTGTAATGTACTGAATGGCCATTGTGAGTGCTGTTTGTACTTACCCTCACGTAGTGTACAGAACTCCATTCCCCTTGCAGCCACGAACAACAAATGTTTGTTATCAAACGCGGAGGCAGTTATTTGACTTTGGGAACTTATTTAATAGAGCTGCACAGAGAGTATGTATGTGTGAAATGGTACACTTTTCAATTTACACGTTAAAAAAATACTATGTACGAAAAGAAGTTTTAAGTTGAAGTTGAGAACAAGAAACTTTTACTCAGAAACAACTTCATCTGAAAGTGGAAAAGATTCGAAAAAGAACGGTCTCTTACGTTTAGTGATGCTGGCGATAACTAGCACTTTATTTCTAATTGAAAATACATTGTGTAGGAGATTGATTTTTTTTCATTTCGCTGAAGAGTCGCTGAAGAGGCTGCGCAATGGCAATTATATGACTTTAAGAACTTATTTAATAAAGCTGTACAGAGAGAAGGTCTATGTGTGTGGGAAATGGTACACTTTACAAAGAACACGTTAAAAAAATTATCACGTGCAAAAAGAAGTTTTAAGTTAAAGTTAAGAACAAGAAATATTTTTAGTCAGAAATATAAAACCACTTCATGTGGAAGTGGAAAAGACTCGGTGTTGGAAAAAGAACTGTCTAGTGAACTTGACGCTAATGGAAAAGTTGAAATAGGTTTATAATGGGTTTATTTCCCATTGTCTGTAAGCTGTATCTTGCATTAGAGGTTATGTGAACACCATTACATGCCTAGGAAGTAATAAATCTACATGTAAATTGAAATCAACTACCATTTAAACACTCTTTATCTACGGGAAAAAAGATTTATACCAGCAACGTTCTGATACCTCACACAAAGACCACGAAGGTAGTTTACAAGATTAGGTTTCCTACAAGAAAATTAATCTACAAAAAAAAATGAATTTACACAAAAATGTAATATACAAAAAAACGAAATCTACAAGAAAACTAATATAATAAAAAGCAATCTACAAATAAGTCTTGTCTACAAGAAAAGAATGGTTATCTACAAGAAGAAGTAATTTATAGGAACATGTAATATAAAAGTAATAACAAATGCTATTTTAGTCGAGATTTGTAAAACCGCAGAATTATAGAAACATAGCAACGAACAGAAAAGGTTTATTGTAAAATAAAAGATAAGAAAGCGACGCCGCTAAACGCGGGAGCCATGAGTCACTGACCTTAATACTTTCAATTATATATGAGTGGTTGAAAATAAACTTACTTACTTACTTACTAGCCAACGCCCACTCTTGGCTGTTGGGCCATTTGGTGGCGCGCTGACCAGTAGAGGTGAAAAATCTCTTCTTCCTTCGTGTCGTTCAGGGGCTATGGTCCAGAGCTGTACATGACTGGAGGTGCTCAGCTGTCATGTCTTCCTGTGAGTCTAAAAAGTGCAACCCCGTCCCGTCGGGGTAACATGTTGTTAATTGGCCCGTTTTCGACAGGAGTAGCCACACGTTTATTAGGAGATGCTTCCCTTAAGTAGGCTTGAGTGCTCTTCTTTATTGCAGCATTTATTTGTATTTTTATGGAGGGGAGCGAAGTTGCTAAGCTCGGCTGTGGAAGCGTTGTTCCTTTTTTTTGCCAATGAGTCGGTTAATTCATTACCTCTTATATCCACGTGGCTGGGGATCCATTGTAATTCAATTTTCCATCCCCTATTCATTAGTTTTGACAAATTTTGACGACAGGCTAGAGTAGATCTGCAATCGGTCTTCTTTTTATTTATTACGGCCATTATTGCAGCCATTGAGTCTACAAGAAAGACTGCTTGTGCCGGTGTCTTTATTTTCTTCATTTCGTTTGATGCCGCTAGTATGGCGGTTATTTCACCGTCAAAGTTACTTTGGTTGAAAATAAACTGAAAAGTTTACGAAATCTCACAAGATGTAGATTGATAAAATGCACTGAAATACATGTTGGTTAAATATATATTACCACAATAACGCGTCACAAGTTTACAATACATACGCCCTTGGCAGTAAGGCTGTCATATGCAGTAAGGGAGTTCTCACTAGAGAAAACTATTGTGCTATAAAAGTACTGTTGCTATAGTAGGGCGAGGAACAGCACACAGCGTTAGATCCATTATTGTTTATTGATTTGTCTTAAAGCTCATACTTTACCTTCTAATTATTCGTTTACGAATTGTTAAACATTTTTAGACTAACAAATTGCTTTGTACACACTAAACAACTATCAATACTGTGAAGTCTCAAGGTCAGTGAGGTCGTCTCTTTAAATTATGTTGCAGCCTCTAAGTGTAAATATTTTATTATCTCTTTTGTAAGTGAGGCCAAGCAGGGATTGTTCCACTTTGCACGAAGGAATATCGGCTCAACTTAACACTTCGTTTTAAGCAAGACAGAAGACGATAGAAAGAAATGTTACTGTAGGCAATAATTTCTCGAATTTCTACATAAATGCTTTGAGTTTCTTCAATGCGTTACTCAGTTATTGATTATATTTTTAAAAAATCAAGATCTCTGGCGATACATTGTAAGAAAAAAAAATGTTTAATAAGTGTACAAAATTTACTGAACAAGGAGCAATTGCGTTGTTAAAATTCAGGTCGTGTCTCGACAAAAGACATCCTACAACGCTAAGTCTAAAGCCAAAAGAACCTATCGGGGTAAATATCAAGCTAGAAACGTTTACTTTATAGTATAATAAATTTACCTTCTCCATTCACTTGAGTTCAAGTTCTTTTATTTTCCAAGTGTAAACGTCTACAGGCGCTCCGTCATTTTCCTTTCCAGTGTAAAACTTTAGGTCCAGCTTGCGGCACGTGTAAAGCTCTATTAGTTCATGCGTGAATCCTCATCTGGAACAAATAATTTCATGTAGGCTAAACAACGGCTTTCCTCTAAATTTAGAGGTTATGTTTACATAGTTTTCAATGTTAATTCCTATAAATATAGAAATTGACTATATGCTAAATGCAAATATTTAATACCTATGTGTAGTTATTGGGAACTTTGTGTTGAAATTTAAATAGAAACTACAAACAATAATACATAAAATAAAATCTAATAATTTTAAAAATCTTAATTCTTTAACATGACTAAAATCCCAACTTACTGATAATTCTCAGCAAAATTATAATTTATTGTCCGGTTATAAGGAAATATTGCACTCTATTTTGTGTTTTAATGAATTTCCTTAAGGGAATTAGAGTGTGTACAATAAACTATAAGCCTGATACTATTGAATATTGATATTTTTATATTAATTATGCAAGTTATTAGGTTGAAATTATTTAACATATTGGGTTGAAAGAGGAGATTTATCAGAATCCACCTATTCAACTGAGCAGTATTTGTTAAAAACATCTGGAAAGTGTATATACAAGTATTTCCGAAAGTAGACTAACACATACGAACACACACACACAAACAACACACACACACACACACACACACACACACACACACACACACACACACACACACACACACACACACACACACACACACACACACACACACAACAATCACAAATACTTAAAAGACAATAATTATATCAGAAATTTTCATATTTGTAATCAAATAACTAACCTGAAAATCTTCTTAATCTTTCTTTGTATGCTGCTAAAACAATAACTTATTTATATGATTTTAAAATAACATTCAATTTCGATTGAATAATAAAATAATATTTATGGGCCCTGGATACCAAACAAAAGGTTCAGTCAAAACTATTTTTAATTTTGTCCTATTTTTAAAGTTTCTTCTTTAATTTTAACAGCGATTTTTTTTTTCAAAACAGATTAAGGTAAGCAAAAATATAATTCATTTCAACCCCTTATTTAAAGTACATAAACATTATTTGAAACATTTCATTTATGTTGCCTGTATATATTGGATTTAACAACTGCCCTAATTCCTATCAAGCAACTAACCATTTAATTTTCAAATTACAAGAACATAATTATATACACATTTTCTATAACCACATTTATTTCTAAATCAAAAACCATCTAGACATAATATATATTTTATATAAACAAATTGCCATCAGTTTAGGTCCTTAGAAGTAGCACAATTATATATGTTAAGGTTCCTCTTGTATTCCTGACATTTTTGTAAAAACCCCTTTATTTATTTACTTCTTAATTTGCTACATTTTACAAACATGTTTACTCGTTATAATTTTTTGTACTCATTTAAAACTACCTTTATTTAAGGTTGAAGTGATTATTTCAAATTTTGACTATTTCTAAACGTTTCTTTACGTTTGATTAGTTTAATACCGCCATCTTGGTTTTATGACGTAAATCAGTATGGCGTTCCATTTGTCTCAGGGTTTATTTGTTTTAACAAAATAAATCCGCTATACTCAAAAACATGTTTTCATGAAAATTGACTTCAAACGAAATTTGTTTATTTTTCATTTCAACCTCAAAGAATTGAACTTTATAATTATATTAAAGAAATAAGAAAGCTCTAACCTCTTATAACTCCAGCAGGTTCCATCATCCTTGTAAATCTTGGTACTAGTTTGGAACAGACTTCCCAAGTTTGTTTTGACCGATCTACTTTGTGATCCGATTGGGTCCTCCTCTATGTATTATTTTGAGTTGCCTATCGCTCTTCTGCCTCCATTCTTTCTTCACTGTTTTACGTGTTGCTGCAAATTTAGTTTTTAAAATTCGAAAGTTCCTATTTATTACAAGGTTATAATTTCACTATCTCTATACTTTTTTTTTATCTATGTCAATTCATTTCCGACTTTTGGTTTAAATTTTAGAATTTGGATTTCTTTAGAACTTCCTCTGCCCGACAATTTAAAACATTTAAATTTATTCTTGCTGATTTGAAAGTTAGTCACTGCTCTGCTTCTACATTCGAAATAGAAATTTCAATATAAATACAAATTTTACTGACTTCAATACTTAGAAAACGCAACACAATTCCATGTTAAAAAGACCACATTTAGAGTGTAAACTAACTAAAAGGGTTGGGCAACTCACATATTAGGCTACCCCTACAAACGAACTTACTCCTTATGATTCTTCTACACTTTAACTTAAAAAGCACAGCGAGTTCGAAACGACTTTCCTGGTTAACTACTCATACCACGCTAAAACTGCCTTCGTTGTCTTCGGCTTCCCTCTCTGGTGGTGAGATATCATCCAATCACAAAATTCTTAAGATACCTTGTGACCTATCATACGATATATTCTTGCTGGTATTTTCCAATGCCAATGGTCTTCCTAGCTGCATTTTCACTTCCTTTCACTGTTTGTATTCTACTTCTCTTCAAAATGACCAAAACTAAACAAATAAAACACATCCATATAATCAATAAAAAAAATATAGTCGGGAAATGGGAAAATAATATAAAACTATTTATTGTAAAAATGTAACAATATTTTCGTGTAAAGATATTAATAATGACTGAAGTGTGGTTGCCTGGTATCACGCGTTAAGGTTACATTATTTTTTTCATGGAAAGGTTCATTGTTCCTGGAATCTAAAGGAAAAAAGGTAATTTTATCTGGGTGTATATCCAAATTATTATATGTTTATTAATAGCATAAACCTAACGTAAATGGATTTAATTTTTGCTAGACTTTATACAAGGTTTCTTGGATTATTTTCACTTTGCTTGTTTCATCTTATTATTATCATTCTCACAACTATTCATACATTACAGCAAACATCAACTCACCTTCTTGCAGTTTACGATGCGGGGAGGCTCCGGGGATCTCCTAAGGGTTTCCGGGGCGCTTTTGGGTGTGGGGCATCCTCTGCATGGCTCTGCAAATGCAATATCAACATTATTTTATTCCATCTATAACTTAGTATTACACTATGTGAAGGTCACTTTTATAGTTACTACCTAAAATAAAATTACTTATAAAGATAAACGTTTTCTGTTTTTCATATGATTTTATCAGATGTTGGTATTAAATGTTTTACTTTAGATTTTTGAATTACAAGTTTTCCCGATAATAACCTTGAATTACACAAAAGCAAGACATTATTATATTTATTTTGTTTTCTAAATATTACACACAAATAAATATAGCATGTAACACATTACGTAAGCGTTTCCAATAAAAAACTCTCTAGTGTTCTTCTCTGCTTTACATCTAAATACATAGTTTTAGGTTTGTGATTTTTTTTCTAATCTTTATACACTTTTTTAAACAGGATGTTTGTGAAATGTCCTACCACTGGTGTTTAATACTTCTTTTCACATTAAATGGTTCTTCAAAAAAAATGTATTTTGTAACACAAACAATGTATTCTTTTGTAGGTTTCCCCAAGGACCTATATCCCAAAGCTTCATGCTTAAAGCAGTCATAGCCAATTACCACAGCCTGTTTATGATGGACGATGTATATTCAATCCCTTGCCCAATGTATCCATGGTGAATGGATCTGTGCTTTGTAAAGCTGATTCTGTGTTCAAACCTTTGTTTGTAGTTTTATTTTTTGGGTTGAGAGCTTTATTTAGGTCATTTGTTTAAGTCTTAATTCGTTTATATCACATTCGATGTCTAAGGTGTTTATTTGTGCGTGGGTAAAATGATGGTCTGTCTGTGTGTATGTTCTTCGGTGTATTGAACGGTTTCTTCGAGTACTAATTTTTGTGTATATAGGCCATAAAGTAAAACCCTTTTATCCAGCTTTATATGCAATTATTTGAGCATTTTGGGTTATGAAATATTTTTAAAAACTAAACTAATAAAACTCATCTATAGAATCAATCAAAAAATGTAGTCGGTAAATTCGGCAAATAATATAAAATTATTTATTGTAAAAATATAACAATATTTTCTTGTAAACATACTAACAATGACTGATATCTGGTTGCCTGGTAACACGCATTGAGGTTACATTATTGTTTCCATTAATAATTCCAAATTATTGTATGTTTAATAATAGCATAAACCTGACGTAAATGGATTTAATTTTGGCCAGTCTTCGTACCAACACTCTCGGATTATTTTACCTTAGCTTCATTCATCTTATTATTTTCATCCACACCAACATCTGTACTGCTTCTATTGCATGAAAAACCTTTACATAGCAGAACAAAATGCAACCAAACACCCAACTATTTGTACACTACAGTAAACATAAGCAACCCATCAACTCACCTTTGCGCTGTGCTCGAGCTGGGGGTAATCTTGAGGCCTTGGGGGGGGGGGGGGGGGGGGCTCCGGCAGGGCTTTCCCAACTCATCCTCTGCTTGACTCACCATTAGTCTGCAATTGCAATAACAACATTAATTGTTTCCATCTATAACCTAGTATTACACTATGTGAAGTTCTCTCTGCAGTAAGTTCTCTCTTAAAGTACAAAGATAGGGTAAACGTTTTCCCTTTTTTAATAAGATTCTATCTAAAACTTTGATAAATATAGTTTACCTTAGATGTTTTAATCACAACTAAGATAATAATAGTTACAACTTTTCCCTTTAAAATCCCTCGAATTATACAAAAGCAAGACATCAATATTTAATTCGCTTCCTAAATATTAGTGTTCGTCTCTGTTTTTTATATCTAAACATATTGTTTTAGGTTTGTGTTTTATCTTTCCTAATTTTTTTACACTTTTGTAAAAAGTGATTTTTGGAAAATGCCCTACTCTAGTGTTAAATAATTATTTCCACACAGAATGGCCCTTCATAACCAAATGTATTTTCTAATATAAACAATGTTATTCCTTTGCAGGTTTTACAAAAGCCTATTTCCCAAAGCTTCATGTTCGAAGCAATCATAGCCAATTATTACTTCACCATTAAACACACATGTAACCTATAAAAGTAGCCAATTTAGGAAAAATTATAAAATTATCTATTTATAAGAAATATTATAAAAACACAAACCCACAACAAGAAATAGTTGTCAATACATAGGCCTACATGTATCGGCAAAACTACAAGTAGTCTTGTTTGTGCGAATATAGCAGGACAAAGGTACTTGTGAAATATAAATATTTCTTTCTATGTGGTTATTGTAAAATATTTGCCTTAATAGAAACAATAAAGGAAAGCCTCTAACTGTGTCAATTATTATAAACTAATTACACTTGACAACAAACTTTTAATTTAAAAACTGTTAGACAAAAAGCGAAAACACAGTTAAATTCATCACAACTCTAATCAAGTAAGACAAGATAAAATAAACGCACTGGTCGAATAAACAGCTGACTGCCCGATTCCCTTGCAGTCCAAAGTCTGTATCGTAGCGATAAGAGTTTATTACCCTAGTTGTCTGTGGCCGCCTCGACATTCTTCCTTTAGTTTGTTTACTCTAGACATTACATTTAAGTGAATGTGGCAACATAGCTTGGTTGTATTATAAGTTAGCAGTTCAATTGTCATTTATGATCATAATTGAAAGTCCAATTTAAAAAAAGGGTAATATATCGAATTATTCACATTCGAGAAACTATAGTACATAAACATTAATTAATTCTACCAAATCCAACAAAACCTTGGTTCGGAATTAAGTATTCGGAAGTGCATGTTGAAAAGGTAACATTATTTTAATACGATTTTAAATTAATCTGGTTGAAAACTATTTTGAACAAAATAAATTGTTACGTATTCTCCAATTCAGTTACACTTAAAAGCAATTCAACGAAAAACTTTCCTTTCTCAAGAAGTATGATTTATTTTAACCTTTCTAGATCGTTCTACCAGGTATGTCATATCTGATATCAAAATTAATCCTTGTATGTATGAGCCTTATGCATTACTGAAACACTAACCCGATCCCTCACGAACCTTTGGGGAATTGTTGAGTACATTCCTGGGGAGGTTTCTGAGATAAGTATTTCTTAGTGGCGTAGCCCAGGGGGTGATACGTGACCACCCCGCCAAAAACCAATTAATTTCAGCAGAAAAATATCAACCGATAAAATATATTTTTAACAAAACAGCTTCTCAACGAGAGACCATGTAAATGTTTTAAGTCTCAAAACAGCAAAAAACAGCGTATGATTTTCTATCTCATCTTATCTTAAGACATTTCATTGAATTCTTTCCAAATTTTAATTTCTAAGCAACACTAAAATTAAAATTATTTGGACTTAATTTTGAAAATACATACTTCTCACATTAACACCTTTATTGCGGCATGCTCACAAGTGAAAAACCTTCTGTTTTTTTTTTGTGTGCACACCAGAGAGAAGAACCAATAATATTGTATATCCGAGTGCGCTTCAATAAATAACACTCAAACAATAACTATGAATGTCCCACTTTTCTCGAGCGACTACTAAAGTTCAGCTATTAATATGTTAATAAAATACTAAATTAGGTTCAGCTAATATTGAGAATACATTCCTTTACTTTTAAGTGGTACGATTATCGCTGCATCAGTTAGTAATTGATAAAAATTTATTATTTTTGTAATATAAACTTGACCAATCACTTCCATTTAATACGGCCAGAGGACGGCTTTGTGATCGAAAGACTGGCGACACCCTGGTACAGAAGTGCTTAGCATGACCTAAAGAAGGATTCCCAGGACCTCAGGAGAAATGGTAGTTACTATGGGGAGAACAGAGCACTTGGTAGAATTTTCTTAACACATTTATTGGTCGTGAAAAAACTGATCAGG